>JAJOOR010025016.1:0-16945 GCA_036250505.1 Solanum acaule | reverse complement strand
TTACTTCACGTCTACTCTTGGAGAAGTTATTTCTTTACTAAATTGGTGACAACATCTTGGTTTTCACTCTTCAAAGAAATTAGATTTTCTCTAATCATAACACAGTATTTAGAAGTAGCTTATCTATCTAATCGAGAACTTGCCCAATACAACTATTCTTCAAATCCCAAGCTATTTGGGATCTGTTATATATATATCCTTACCATTCATTTCATTCTACTTGGTCTTTTCTTAGGAGCACATCCCAACATATCCTAATATAGGATAAATAGTAAGAGCGAAATATATGCACCGCAAGTTTAGTCAGTATAAGAAAAGAGAAGTTAAAGTGAGATTAGACGGGATTGTGGTTGTCTAAAAGCAAACAATTCAAATATCTTGGTTCGTTCCACGAGAATGGAATGATAGATGAAGATGTTAAACAAAATCAAATCAGATGGTTGAAATGCAAATTTGCTACCGGGGTGTTATATGATGGAAGCATGCCTACCAAAATGAAGGATAAGTTCTATAGAACAGTTATAAGACCAACAATGTATATGGGAGTGAATGTAGGGCCATTTAAGTCCAACATATCTGTAAGATGAGTGTTTAGGAGATGCATATGCTCATACAAGATTAAAATATACCACCTTCGCCAAAAAGTACAAGTAGCACACACTAAAGATAAAATAAAAGGTTGCTTGAGATAGTTTGGTGATGTCCTGCGTCAATCTCTAGATGCACCGGCTCATAGATGTAATACCATGGTAAGTGAATGTGTTAACTAAGATCACGTGGAAGGAGGTTATCTAAACGACCTATAATTTTTCTTTGGAAGTCTCATGCAGACTTAGTGAAACTTAGGGCACAACGGATAAAATAAACATTTATACAGGTGATGGAATTAGTTGGGAATATGCTTTGGTCGTGTTAGTACATTTATTTTAGGTTTCGTGCTTTCTAGCATTCTTTTAGCCCTATCTGAGATTTTTATGCCTACAGAAATATAGACAACTTCTGGTACTCTTTCTATATTTTATTTTTAGCCCTATCTGAGATTTTTGTTTTTTTCTAGTCTTTGTGTTCTCTGGTATCTTGTCAAATCTTTGTTCTGGTTAGTGGTTAGTGGTGTCCTAGAAAGCTGACATGTGCTGATCACTCACTGTCCATCCATTACTTTGAACTGATAAAAGTAATGAAAGAAATAGACTAGCATCCCGCACCTCGGTAGTCTGTGCCAGTAGATGAGAGTGGTCTGGAATGTTTACTGTAGTGATTGTATAATTATCTAACACTCTTTTTCTGTAAATTTAATTTAATGGAATGAATCTTTCTATATTGCAGGAAGTTGCTGTGAAGAAATTCATGAATCAGGATATAACAAATGATGCCCTTGAACAGTTTAAATGTGAAGTAAGTTGTAACTAGACAATGATAATGATATCTCTGTACTATGAGTTCTCCTGAACTTTAAGAACTCTTTGTGTGTATTGCATTTTGCAGATTGAAATTATGTTGAGGCTGAGACATCCTAATGTTGTTCTATTCATGGGAGCTGTAACTCGTCCCCCAAATCTCTCTATATTGACCGAGTTCCTTCCCAGGTTGAGAACTCTTTGCTACATGCACATCTACAGACATACTACACTTGGAAGTTTGCCCATTTCTTAAATGTTTAGTCTTGGCTTTCTAATTTTGGCTCGTGGGATTTCAAACCATTCGTGTGACAGGAAATTCTTCATTGTTGTCGGTTTGTAGTGGCTTGTACCTTTTACATTTGTGTTCTCTCAAATCTTTCTTTTGTGAGAGTAAATGGTTACACAGTTTAAAATGTGCAAGAAACTCCTATTCTGAAATACCTCCTAGCTCTATTGCCATTGATGCTGAGATATTTGATAGTATATCACATTTGTTATTGAGTAATATATCAATTTTGTGTTTCTCTGCTGAAGTGTATCTGATATCTGTAGTTTTGGTGCAGGGGAGGTTTATATAAGCTACTGCATCGTCCAAACATCCTTATTGAAGAGAAAAAGCGTATGCGGATGGCACTAGATGTGGTATTTATTTGATGCTGAACACCCCCACCCCCACCCCTCACGGGTTTGTTGTCAGTTTTAGTTTTCTGTTTGCTAATGTCTCAACTTCTTGTAGGCCAAAGGAATGAATTACTTGCACACAAGCAACCCTATCATTGTGCATCGAGATTTGAAGACTCCGAATCTTCTGGTTGATAAAAATTGGGTTGTTAAGGTGTGTCTGTCTTGAATCCTGAAATAGTAGCCTATAAAATTTGTAAGAAGTAAGCTGCTGTTTATCCCCCAATAATCCATGCTTCTTCCATGCTTGAAGGTTTGTGATTTTGGGATGTCTCGCATGAAGCACCACACATTTCTCTCTTCAAAGTCAACTGCTGGAACGGTGATTGCATGCTCACTTTTTATGACTCAGTTTATGCCATCTTTCCAGGCCTCTTTCCTGCTGTCCACTACCCTTTGAGAACAAAAACAAGAACTAACAAAGATTATGGTCTAAATAGGTTGAGAAAAAGATAAGATCTGAAACCGTCAAATTTTCTAATGGTATTCCATTAATTGCAGGCTGAATGGATGGCACCAGAAGTTTTAAGGAATGAACCATCCAATGAAAAGTGAGTTTACTCTTTATTAATACTGTTCTTGAGGCTGAACTTTTCTATGGTTATTAGTTTTGGATTTTCTTAGATGAGTTTGGTTTGTCTGGTTTGCAGATCTGATGTGTACAGTTTTGGTGTAATACTCTGGGAGTTAACTACTCTCCAAGTGCCATGGACAGGGATGAACTCAATGCAAGTTGTTGGAGCTGTTGGTTTTCAGGGTAGACGCCTTGATATTCCTCCAAGTGTTGATCCCATAGTTGCAGAGATTATAAGTGAATGTTGGAATCAGTACGTATCTATTGAACTTTGATACAATTTCATGTGCAAATGATTTCTAGTGTGTTCATGTCCAAAAGAATGTGTCTTCGTTTAAATGTCTAATACCCTTCTTTTCTGCAGAGATCCCCAAGTGCGCCCCTCTTTTGCGCAGATTATAAGTCGTCTTAAACGTCTTCAGCGTCTTAATATCCAGGGATTTGAAACTTGTACAAATCAGCATTAAGGTTGACAGGTTAGGCATTGTTGTAATAATAACAGAAGCTTGTTGCTGGGCTCAAAGTGCCAGAGCAACTGAGAATTGATTGCAAAGTCTTGTAGATGCAAAGAAGCACTCAAGAAAACCCTGGATTGGAAGCAGTTGGTTCATTCGAAGTGGGGACTCAACGCAACCAATTCAGAAACAAGCAGATATCTTCAAGTCAATGGCTGCACGAAGTGCAGTAGTTGAAAATTAGGTCATAGTGATCGTTGTATCCAGTCTTGAGTTATGTAAAAGGAAAAAAGAAAAAAAAAATCCTTTTTAGTTTTAGTTAGTTTTAGGCTGATGAATGCACAGTACCATTGAGATATATAATGAGTGCCAAAAAGGAGCAGCAGAAGAAAAATCTCAATTCTGTGAAGGTCGTCGAAGGAAGCAATTGTAAACAGTCGGTCTCTGCAGGTTGTACCAACAGAAGAATAAATGGAAATGAGGAAAATTTCCTACATTACCATCTTCATTCTCTTTGTTGTGCTTATATATATAGTGAAGTGAAGACATTTTTGTGTATAGTAATACGGTGTACAGTAAGTACAGTGCTAAACTTATTTGCTAGACGTTGAACCACCAACTTGAGTAAGGCGCCTTTTGCCTGCTGATTCAACTCATTGCTAAAAAGGTTATTGAAATCTCCCTACCACTTTTGCAGGTGAACTGTTCTGTTTTGGCTTGGTTAAATGCTTTTGTGAATAAGTCTTCTGTCTTCTCTTACATTTGTGAACAAGCTCACACTTGGGATCTAAACCGACAGCCTAAATTCTCGAATCAACTTATGTTAATGTGATTCAACAATTCTTAACAAATAATTTTCCCTTCTTTATCTCATAAATCCAAGAGTCGACCGAACCATAAAGCCGCTAAAGCCTTGACCTTAAGCCCCAACATCATTAAGGCCTCAAAATTTGTCTATGTACATTAATTATTCAAAGGTTTTAAGTTGTATGTTTTCTGTTGAATGTGGTTTATACTTATTGAATGAATGCACAAAATAAGATAAGTGTTTATCTGTTAAAATTAGTACATTACATGTCCTTTGTTTTTTTGTTCTCACTCCTCCACATACGTTCATTTCATTTTCCCTGTTTAAAATGAGTTGAGTCTCCAATTTCAATTGAAAATTTTCTAGTCAATTTTTTTTTTCTTTGCCACGTTTGGTTGATTCATACACCATAAAGTAAGCCCTTTGAGATTATAGAATCAAGGTATTTTTTTTATGCAACCTCAATGAATTCAAGCATCCAAAAGAGTTGTAACATAGTAGTGCAACTCAACTTGATTTTCTACAATTTAAATTTTACTATCTTTTCTTGTCTTAATAATTGAATATATTTAGTGAAATATATTGTTATTGAATTAATAAAAACTAATCTTTGAAAGTTAAAATTAATAACACTCAATTGTTCGAGAAGATAAAAGTTGCAGAAATGAGGATGTGGTGATGGATGTATAGTCATACTAAGAGGAATAGGATTAGAGATAAAGATATTTGGGACAAGGAGGGAGGAGGTTCGATGGAGGATAAGAAGTTGGAAGTGAAGATGAGATGATTTGGGCATGATAAGAGGCAAGACAATGATGCTCCAATGTGGATGTGTTAGAGGTTAGCTATGGATGGTTTCAGGAGAGCTGGGGTAGACCAAAGAAATATCGAGGAGAGGTAATTATACAAGGCACGACACATTTTCAACTTACAAAGAATATGATCACATACATGAGGTTGTGGAAGATAAGAATTAGGTAGAAGGTTTATAGGTAGTAGAGTGTTGTCTCACTTATCATTCTATCCTACTAGTCTAACACATTACTACTCCAATTTTTTGTCCTTCAAATTTTGTTACTATTTGTTGTTTCTTATACTTCAATAATCATATTATTTTGTTCTACTTATTATTCTGAATCATGCTTCCTAGTGTTTTATTCATGGTTTCTTCACTAATGTTATTTTCTTTTTTCGTACTACTTTGAAATGGAAAAATCACCCCACATATATATTTAAGGGGCAATATTACGGGTTTTAGATCTATTTTAAAATTATTACTTCTTATAATATTTTAATCGCAGATCTATAATAGATCATCTTTTATTTATAAATCAATTAATTTCACTTTATTAAATAATTGGTCTTTTATAATTATATTTTAATTAATACGTGATATAAATTAGATTAAGTGGTTTGAATCAGATTGTCCGGAGAGAAAATCCTTTTGAAATTCAAATTGAGATGAAAATTGTAACCGATAAGATTGTGGAGTGAAATTAGGGAGAGATTGAAGGAGTGAAAAAAGGAAGGGGAAATGTGGGTTAAGGTTGGACACTTACGTATCCGGCTGACTTGAGAATTGGGGAAAAAAGGAATTTGGAAATATTTTGAAATAGTAGGGAATAATGGATATTATGAAAAATAAAGGTGGATATATAGGTAATTTATCCAAACTAAAATGGTTTACATCAACATACCAAGTTATATTGTTACCTCAATTGCAAGAATCAACTAAGATTCGAGGATTGAGAGAAGTAACTGCTGAAGAACAGTTAAGAACAATGGAAAAATAGAGAAGAAGGAGAATGGAGATTTTAAGAGAGAATGACTTGTATTGTATATTCATGATGAAATCTCCTTTACAATCAAGAACTATATAGGATTTACAATTGAATTAGCTGAAAGGAAAATATCTACTAACTGTTTCAATGGAATAGTAACAATGTAACAGTACTCTAACAACTTTAACTAGCCCGATAGTAACTAACTAATTGCTAATGTGGCTCAACTAATTTCCTGAATTCCTGTTATCTATCCTAATTCCAAATATGTGTAACAATACCCCCTTTCCCAAACAGATCCTTGTCCTCAAAGATCAAGCTGAGAAAATCTGACCTTCTAGGCATTGTAAAACTCCCAAGTTGTATCATCAGCTGGCAGCCCTTCCCATTTAACTAGAACTTGGGCTACAACTTTATTGCCCTTTTTCACCATTCTTCTTTGTAAAACAGCCTCAGGCACAGCACAATGAGGGTTAGCAATATCAAGTACATGAGGGTAGGAAATGCGATCAGGAACTTCATGGGATTTCTTCAATAGTGATACATGGACAGTAGGATGAATTTTCACTAAATCTGGGAATAGAAATGTGTAAGCCATTGGTCCGACTCTTTTGAGCACCTAAAATGGACCATAACACCGTGCAACAAGTTTGTGAAATTGTTGAGATGACACAATTATCAGCGTATATGGCTGAATTTTAAAATACACCCTGTCACTCCTATGAAAATATACATGTTGCTTCATCCTATGTTGTGCCCTCAACATATGTTGCCTAAGTAGTTGTAGCTTCAATTCCCTGTTGACCAATGTATTATCTACCTCGGCTGAATTTGACTCTCCTAATAGGTAAAGTAAGTAAAGGGGGTGGCCTTCCATAGAGTGCCTTATAGGGAGTGGTCTGAATAGCAGAATGATAAGAGGTGTTGTACCAATACTCTGCCATGGCTAAACAAGAAAACCAATTGGTAGCATCCTCATTACAGTTACACCTTAAGTAGGTCTCTAGGCACCTAATCAACACTTTAGTCTGGCCATTAGACTGAGGATGTTAGGCTAATGAAGTGTTAAGTTGGACTCCTTGGAGAGTAAACAAGTCCTGCCAAAATGAACTTAAGAACACAACATCCCTATCACTTGTGATTGCATCAAGTAGTCCATGTAGCCTCACAACATTATCAATGAATACCCCAGCTACAAATTTGGCAGTATAAGGATGCTTCATAGGCATAAAATGAGCATACTTGCTTAATATGTCCACCACGACCAAGATCACTTCATAACCATTTGACTTGGGAAGACCATCAATAAAATCCATACTGATTTGTGACCATACAACCTCAGGAATATGAAGAGGCTGTAATAGACCCGGATATGCTGCTAAGTCAGACTTTGTCACGACTCAAGAGTACCCCCTAGATGTTACAAGGCACATAGAACCCCGAAAGGCTCCATGTAAGCCACTTAGCATATCATAACATAAGACATAAGAAATGATGCGAAATTTGAAAACTTTTATCCATACAATCGAAGTCTTTTATAAGAGCAAGCGAAAGTCTAACTTGTCTCAATTAGCCATCTAATACAATCTTTGAATAAAAAATAGGGTCACAGCCTTTCAACATAATCCAAAACATAGAATGACTCGAAAGAAACTACTAATGACTCATACGTCCTCGAATCTTGAGGACTCACCACAAACTCGGAGAATAGTCAATCCAAGCTTGAACCACAAGAAGATCATCTTAAGAGCTGGAACCTACATTTATGTAAAAAATGTAGAAAATATGGGTTAGTACAAAAATGCACTAAGTGTGATAGCCATGCATAAAAAACCTTTAAATCATGCTAAAAAGGACATTTTAGTTGAAAACCATGCTCTATGCCAAGTTTGAGAATCATCATGAACATTAGTGTAAAAACATAAGGCATAAGCATATTCAACATATAGATCATCATAGCATAATAAAACATACCATAAGTACCCTCAAAGTCTACTTGTGCAATACATAGATGAAGTCTCATACCCCCATCTATACTAAGTAAAGCTTCTTGAGTAGTCATAGTTCATAGTTTATGCCATCATAGTCAAAATAGAACCATCTCATAAGTAACCCTAAGTTATACTTGTGCAATGCATAGATGAAGTCTCATACCCCCATCTATACTAAGTACCATTTTTAGGCCACCATAATCATACTTACCATTCTTTGATCTCATCTTCATTAATACTCATGGATAAGGAAACCTTCTCACTTACTAAGCCATATCAAGGAAAGAAACTCATAGCAACAATCCACATTAAGCATACTTCATAAGCATATTCATTTCATAAGTCATTATAGCATAAAGGAACACACCATAACTACTCTCAAAGCCTACTTGTGCAAGGCATGGATGAAGTCCCATACCCCCACCCAAACTAAGTAGTGCATTCTTAAGAAGCCATAGTTCATTATCATTCATTGTGGGGGTAAGCCTTAACCGACATAGACCATGTGAGCAAATTATGGAATCCTGGTGTTACCCACATCGAATAAGGTAGTCCTACTTGCCTAGGGTAGAACCATAAATTTTAGCTTAGGTGCATCCACTAGCTAGTAACCTATGTGGGTACATAGTTTATGAGATACATAGATTGCTACTAGATACCCCGCCTCAACTCACGTATGGGCATCCATCTCAAGAGATTGCTACTAAATACCCCGCCTCAACTCACATATGAGTATCCATCTCAATTAATATCCACTCGATGTTTAACATTATTCCCCACAGAGTATTTAACATTTCATTACTTGAGTTCATTAAAATGGGATATAGAGATTCTTACTAGATACCCCACCTCAACTCACGTATGAGTATCCATCTTTATCCCAACATTCATTCATAAGATAGCTTATAGATTCAATAGGTGAGAATAGCCTTTCATCCCAAGAATCCCCATATTGTGAG
The DNA here is from genome assembly GCA_036250505.1 of Solanum acaule. Lineage (NCBI taxonomy): Eukaryota > Viridiplantae > Streptophyta > Magnoliopsida > Solanales > Solanaceae > Solanum > Solanum acaule. Next base: position 8,296 of record JAJOOR010025016.1, on the reverse strand, counting down.
AAAATCTTTCACAACATATGTCATTATCATTCATAAGTGTACTATTGAGATTAGCCTTTCAATCAACACAACATCATTATCATAGTCATAGAACTTCATTCATACTTCATTCATAAGTGTGTGTATGTGAGAATAGCCTTTCAACAACCACACCATTTCATCATAGTTACAATTACTTTATTCTCAAAGGATTCATAAAGCATGTACATAAGTATCACGATCATACATAATTCTCATAATTTGCCCTTCAAGGACCATGGATCACAATTCACAAACACATCTAGAATTACTACAATAGACATGGATGATAACATAATTCAAGTAATCAATTCATAACATTCATAATTCTACAACATTCTACTAACATCAATCAATACCCACACTTTAAGATCCAATTTGAGAAATTAGGGGAATTCATGGATTCTTGAAGAATTCATCTTAAAATCAGTAAATAATCATCAGTTAGATCATAATAATAAGCAATTAAACCATTAAAATCGTTTTTGAAGTGAATTCATGACTTAGAGTGAAACCCTAGCTTTTGGGGAATTTCAAGTTGTGAAATTGAGTTTTGAAAGGGACTCTATGGATGAAGGCTACCCATAGATGAAAATCTACCATACCTTAGGTGAAGAAATCCAACAAATTTGTGTGAAAAAACCTCCTTCTTCAAGCCCTAACTTGATCTTCTTCTTCTTCCTTGGGGTTCTAGAGAAAATATTTTTGGGGGAAAGTTGGTTATGATTTGGGGTCTTGGAATTTATGAGGTGTAAGGGTTAGTTAATGGCTTAAAACCCTTATATATGTCTATTAAAATAATATAAAACGACCCCATAACAAACCAACTAAAAAGGAAATTACTTAAAACCCCTCACCTTGGCCGAACTTGAGACAACCTACATACCCCATCTACGACCCCAACCTACGAGGCGTGGACTGACCTACGACCCGTACTGGTTGGGCGTGGGTTGGGGGACTGGAGCTTGTCATCATGGCCTCATGACCCACGAGCCTCTCCTACGAGGCGTAGATGGACCTACGCCCCATAAGTCCCATCTGTAGGTCACCATTTTGGGTAGTTTTAGGATGAACTTTAGGGTCCTTCTCAAGGACTCTTGGTTCATCCTTAGGGAGTCGTACCTTGATGTTTAACCCCTAAAACCTTCATTCTAAGTACGGGAAGCCATTTTACGATTTTAACCCATACATCAAACTCTAAAACTCTCACGTAAGGCTGTAGTTTCACCTACTAGTTTTTCGAATGTTACAGACTTGTTCCTTTGACAAGTATCACACTTCCTAACAAACTCTGCACATCAGTTCTAATGCCATTCCAATAGAAAAGTGTGGGCAACCTCTTCAAAGTAGCTTCCACCCCGAAATGACCCCGTTGAGGGGAAGAGTGCCAAGAGTCATGATCTGCCTCCTCTACTCATGCACCTTACCAACAACTGGTCTTCATTTCCTTCTCAACTGATTTTGTTGCCAAGTGAATTGTTTACACATTGTTGGATCAACCTTTAACTGCTCAATCAAAGTTTTAAGCTCAATGTCCATCACCCAACTATCCACAATAGCTTGTAGGATATCATAATTGGTATTAGAAATTACCAAAGCTAATAACTCAGCACCAGTGACCCTTGACAAGGCATCTACTACCTTGTTCTCTATACCCTTCTTGTATTCAATATTATAGTCAAATGTCATGAACTTTGTCAACCACAATAACTGAGAGTTACTGTGTATAGTGTGTTCCATCAGGAATTTCAAGGCCTTTTGATCAGTTCTGATGGTGAACTTCTGACCCAATAGATATTAAGACCACTTTGTAACAGCTTGAACAATAGCTAGTAATTCTCTATCATAGAAAGACAATGCTCTATATTTAGGTGAGAGAGACTTGATAATGAAGGCAATGGGATGACCCTCCTGCATAAGGATAACTCCAATACCATAACCATTTGCATCTGTCTCCACCACAAATATCTTGGTAGCATCTAGTAAGGCTAAGACATAAGCTTTTGTTAGGGCATCCTTAAGTTGTTCGAAAGCCATGGTTGCTTCTTCTGACCACTTAAACTTGTCTTTCTTCAATAGATTTGTCAATGGCCTAGATATGACCCCAAATCCTTGGATGAATCTTCTGTAATAACCAGCTAGACCAAAAAAAACCTCTTAACTGCTTTCACCTTTTGTAGATCAGTAGAAACTCCTGTCTTAGTTATGAAATGGCCCAAGTACTCTATCCTCTGCACCCCAAAGAAACACTTACTCTCTTTCGCAAACATTTTATGTTTTTGCAATTCCTCAAAAATAAATCTGAGGTGTCTCAATTGGTCTTCCAAGTTCTTGTTGTATATAAGAATATCAGCAACGAAGACTAATACATGTTTCCTCAAGAAAGCTTTGAAAACAAAATTCATAAGCCCTTGAAATGTTGTTGGTGCATTAAATAGGCCAAATGACATTACCAAATACTCAAAGTGTCCATCATGGGTTCTTAATGCTGTTTTTGGCACATATTCTACAACCATTCTTAGTTGATGATATCCTAATCTAAGATCAACTTTTGAAAAGATCTTGGACCCTCCCAATTCATCTAATAAGTCCTCCACAATAGAAATGGGAAACTTATTCTTAACAGTGTACTTATTGAGATCTCTGTAGTCTACGCACATTCACCAAGTTCCATCTTTCTTCCCCACCAACATAATAGGAGAGGCAAATGGACTACAACTTGGTTGTATTACACCTTGATCAAGCATCTGTTGTACTAAGTTTTCAATAATGTCTTTCTTAATAGAAGGGTAGTTGTAAGGTCTCTTATTCACTGGTTCAGCCCTTTGTTGTAACACAATTCTATGATAAAAAAGTTCCTCTAAATTGAGGTAACTCTATAGGCTTATCAAGCAAATGCTTAAACTCCTGCAACAGTTCTAACAACCTAGGGTCCTGATCAGGTTGATTCCTAGTCTCTAGTGCATACAATTGCATCTCAGTGTCCATGTCTGGAACAACTTGTATCATGCACAATTAAGAGTGATTACCTGACATCTTAGCCCGTTTCCCAGCTCCAAGAAGAGTAACCTGCCTTCCTGCACCCCTGAGACAATGCTTCCTCCCTTGATAATAAAATTCCATAGTAAGAGTTCTAAATATCATATTGATATCTCCCAGAGTCAACAACCATTGCACTCCAAGCACTACCCTACAAGAACCTAATGGTAATAACATAAAATCAGCTGTGAACTCAGCTCCTTGCAGCAACCACGAGATTGTGCACACTTGCTCCACTAGCATGTCATTTCCATTAGTTGCAGCCACACTTTGAGGTAGAGTAGATCTTACTTCACATCCTAGCACCTTTACTAACTCAGGATCAATAAAGTTGTGAGAGCTTCCAGTGTCAATCAAAATATGGAGAGGTTTCTTATCATGGTATCCAGTAACCTGAAAGGTTTTGTACCCTAGTGAGCCATTTAGAGCATGAACAGAGATTTCCATATGCTCCAGAGGTTGTATCTCCATTGTCTGTTCTTCTTGATGCCCAATTTCCTGGGAATCCTCCCTCAACTTTTCTATTTCCTCAACCTCCAACAAATACAATTGTTTCAGATTCTTACATTTATGACCAAACGTATACTTTTCTAGACAAAAGTAGCAAATACCTTTGGATCTTCTATCATTCATCTCTTATATACTCAAAGTTCTCCTATTAACCCCTTTTGAAGCCATAGAAGTACCCACTGTAGGAGTTGGTAGTAAGGGTGGTTTGCTTTGAAACTTCTGCTCACTAATTCCATACCTTTTATAGCTTGTTAATTTTGCACTGGGGTTACAAGTTGTTTGATAGCAGCAAGATAGGCTTCCTGCATTCTTGTTGATCTGTACACCTGAGAGAGAGTTCGAGGGTTACCCAACTTTACTGACATATTGAGCTCATGTTTCAACCCTCCAATGAAACAACTAATGGCATTCTCTTGAGACAAATTGACCCTTGTCAAATTCCTCTCAAATATTGCTTGATAATCCTTGACACAACATGTTTGCTTCACCTTCTTGATCTCCTCCATGAGATCATCATAGTTTGCCCCAAATCTTTCCACAAGAGACATCATATACTCATTCCAAGTTGGCGGTTATAAGTATTGCATGTACTTTATGAATGACAAATGCCACTGAACAGCCTCACCTTCAAATTGTAAAGCTGCAATTCCAATCCTCTCATCCATAAGAATGTTCTCCATATTAAAGAATTGTTCTATCCTGAATAACCAAGACCTAAGATCTTCTCCAGAAAACCTCAAGAACTTCATCCTTGACCATCGAGAAAACTGAGAATGGTGATAGGTAAAACTACTAGAACTTTTCTCCTTTTGAGACCTTTCATCAAACACCCTCCTTGCATCTGGAACTTCCTCCCTTTCTGGATGATCCACTAGTGTTTTTCCTTTGCGATTTTCCCTAGAAATTGCTAATTGTTCCCTTAATTCTACTACAACCTGATCTAATTTCTTGAGAATTGAGACTTCTCCCGCAAGAGTTTCCACTTCTGATAATACCTTCTGCATCAATTTACGAAATTCTCCCACCACACTGTTACCAGAATCTTCAGTTGATCTTGTGTTCTTTGTCATTGTATCCAAGGAAAGTGCAGCTCTGATACCAATGTTACCTCAATTGCAGGAATCAACTAAGATTCGAGGATTGAGAGAAGTAACTGTTGAAGAACAGTTAAGAACAATGGAAAAATAGAGAAGAAGGAGAATGGAGATTTGTTGACACCCAATTTTGATCGACCTGTAACCTTTTCGAAAATGCTATTCGATTAAATACAGATTTTTAAAATATATTTCGAGTATAAAATTTTAGTTGATTTTTGTCTAAAAAATATATATTTTAATACGCATGCTTTATAAAATTTTCGTAAATATTATTAAAATATTTTTTAATTATTAGTAAAACTAAAAGTATTTATTTTATTTAAATGTTTTAAAATTTAAGTGATTTTAATTTTATAAAAAAAAATATTATAATATTTTGTAGTATTATAATTGAATAGCATTTCTTAATTTTTCCTCAAAATCATTTAACTTGTAGCCTATCTTCTTCTAATTCATTTCAATTCTAGCCACTTCAATTAAAATCTTCATTCCTCAATTATAGCCTTTGTTGATTTCAATTTTAGCCCATTCTTACTCCAATTTCAGATTTCAAGTGGTTTAATCTCATCCGTTCATCATTTAAATTAAATCCTGATCGAATCCTAGCCACTCATCTAAGTTAATCCTACGGTCCGGATTCGTCCAACCTATTCTTCCCTTTTAATCTACCAAACACCTAAAAAAAATAAAATTGGACTCTCCTCCTCTTTTCCCTTGAAGATCAGATCCGCCTCCCCTCTCTCTCCTTGCCATTTTTTCCAGCGAAAGCCAGCAGAGGAGACAATGCTTTCTCCCTCTCTTCTCCTTTCCCGGCAAGACCACCACGAGGCGTTGAGCACCGGCGAAACCCCTTCGCCTTCTCCTCTCTCGCTGGCAAAGACGAGCAGGCAGCAGCTCCGCTGCTCTGCCTCTCCAGCGCTGCTTCTGCTGGACAGCAGCTCCGCTGCTCTGCCTCTCCAGCACTGCTTCTGCTGGACAGCTGCTCGGTGAAATGGCAGCAGCTGCACGGAGACAGCAGCTCCGGCGTCTTCCTTTCCCCTCTCCGGCGGGTTCGAGGTAACCAGCAGCAACAGCGCTGCTCCGAGATAGCAAACTCCAGCGAAAACCACCTGCAACAACAGCTCCGGACAGCAACAATAACTACGGCCAGTCAGCGAACTCCGGTGATGTAAAGTTCGGATCAACTTGAGATTTAAAGGGTGCAAAGACGGATCTGAAAAGATCCGTCCAGGTTTGTTTTTTTATTTATTTAAATCTCATTTTAATAATTTTCTCAGTGTAATTGATTTTAGTTCATACTTCGCATGTTAAAATCAATATTGTAGGCGAAATCATATCATACTAAGCATATGCTACTATTTGTGATTTTCTGATTTTGTTTTCGTTAATCCTTATAATATAACAGTGTGTATGATAAGTATGTTTAAGTTGGGATATTAGAGTTTAAATTAATTTATCCTTAATATGTGCTAATCTCCCCTAACCGTTATTATAATACTAATTGAATTGGCACTATGGTTTGACAACCGATTCTTTAATTAGGATAGCTCTGGAATTGAGTATGCTTTAATAATAACTCATATTTTATTGATATCGCTTATGGTAGCTGATTTTATGCTAATTGGTACCTTTGAATGATGCCCGGTTATTTGTTATGGTAAAATTGGTCAAAATAAATTTTATTAGGTGTAGTAATCTCTTAATTGATTGTTTTACTGTAGCTTTTGGATAAATTCAATATGGTAAGTCTAAAGATGTGTATTATTTCTTCCCTTAAACTTTTAATGCTGATTTTTATTTTAATTGATACTGCTGTAAATTACTCCCTTCTACCTTCAATATTTGTCTTGACAGATTGCTTATTTAGGGTAATTTGATTAAATGATTATTCTAATTGGTGCATATTTATTACTCCCCTTACCTTATTATGTTCTTCCCGTTCTCATTGATTGTATCCTTACCTTCTTTAGAGGTAGTATTGTTTTAAATTTGGTAAGAAATTATTTTTTTAAAAAGCAATCTGACCGATTCAGTTCTCTCCCAATAAGGAAAACTGATTCTAATTGATTTATTCCTTTTCCTTTTCCTTTTGTGCCCTCCTCTTCACTATATAAAGGGACCCCCCTCTTTATATTGAGGGGATGTTTTTGAAGCATAAGAAAAAAGAAACCTCATGCTTTAACAACTAAATCACTCTCTACTTAAAAAAATTAAAGATCGGTGAACCTGTTATTTTTAAAGTACTTCTTTACTTGGTATTGCTGTGTTCGGGCCTAGAATTGGATTGAGTTTGTCTGCATTGCTGATAATTATACTCTGCATAATCGGTTAGCTCCCCTTTATTAATTTAAACTTCGTCTTGCATCATTGATTACGAATGTTGTTGTGTGTTCGAAAATAAATTAATATAAAAAGCATCCGGGTTAGTTCCTTTTCCCTATCAATGTGTGATCTTATTTGTTCTATGACTCATTTGAAATTCGTGTGAATATTTGTTATGTTTCTATATAACTATTATTATGCTATGATCTTGTGTTTGGTATTATTTTGTTTAACAGATTTTTTGAACTCAAGTTCAAAACATGAAGAGTCGCCTAGGGTGGGATATCGGATAGAGTTTATTTCTGTTTAGTAGTTTATTTTGGATTTTATTATGCCGTTACTATTTGCTTTTGTTTGGTTTGTAATATTTTGTATAACTCTCTAAACTCTATATATGTGATATAACTTGGGGATCGTCTAAGGGGAGGGGGGATATACGTGCTAATTGTCTATTTTTTAGTTTAGTTTATTTATTTATTTTTACTTTTTTTGTTATGTGTGATTGCTGCATATATATTAATTATGTCGGAATTCCTTAAATAATCCAACTTAAAATCAATTGTTTAGTTGTGATTTGTTTAATTTTAAATCAACTAATTTTGTAATGAGCGACCTTTAAGTATATCGTATAATAAAAATTGATGGTCTCTTAATTAATTAACTTGAATTAATAAGAGTTCGATAGCTATAGTATATCCAGATCTCAGTTTCATGTGCTTAACAAACCTTTTTAGCATGTCAATAGATTTTAAAAGGTAAAATTTGAACTTATGTGCTAATTTGCCATATTTGTTATTAGTTAATACAGGCCTCATTAATAATTTCCAGCATATTCACTTAGAAATTATGCTAATAACATAAATAGAACAACTTGTTAAAGTCATTCTTTCAGCATGTTAAATAATTGAAATGATTTTGTCTTGAATATATTCCGTTCACTTATTAATGACATTTGTTTCTTCGTATATATGAAATATAAGCATAGTGAGATAAAGGTAGAATATATGCCTATAGGATTTAAATAATTTTAGAAGTGTAGTATGTATGCATATAGGTGTAAACTTTGTTACATCAGATAAATATCATGCCTATAGGGTTTAATAATTTGCTTAAATGAAATAGATGCCATGCCTATATTTTTTATAATGTTTACACTTAGATATCAGGTCTCTAGTACTTAATTAATAGGATCAAATCAGCTTGTTATATTTGTATTTCTACTAATTTCCAGCATTTTAAATAACTGAAACAAGCCTGATATGATTGGTTTCATCTTCTTCTTTTTTTCTGAATCTATAATATATTTTTGC
>JAJOOR010025015.1:0-32040 GCA_036250505.1 Solanum acaule | reverse complement strand
TAATGATAAAAGACTATTATTGTCAAATTTAGATAATGAACTAAGCTTATATATTGATTTATTTACATTAAATATTCTATTATAACACATCAAAGATGATGAACATTTTTAAATAAATTTTATAATATTATTTTATAATAAGTTAAAATTTTAAATTTTTAATAAATTAATATTATATATTTATGATTATTATCAATTAACCGCGCAACGCGCGGGCACGTATACTAGTATCCTTAATAAAAGGAAAAATTACAGAAATCCCACCTTTTAGTTTACTTATTACCATTATCCCCTATAAGTTTTACAAATCTCCAAAATCCCTCATTTTCGCGCATTAGATTAGTGTATCAACGCTTATATTATTGTATCCCGCGCATTAGATTAGTGTATCAGCGCTTATATTATTGTATCTCGCGCATCAGATTAATGTATCAACGCTTATATTATTGTATCTCGCGCATCAGATTAATGTATCATCGCTTATATTATTGTATCTCGCGCATCAAATTAATGTATCAGCGCTTATATTATTGTATCTCGCGCATCAAATTAATGTATCATCGCTTATATTATTGTATCAGTTTGAGGGATTTCTGTAATTATAAACTTTTAAGGGATAAATTGTAAATTTGCCTTAAAAGTATGTGATTTATGTAATTTTTTCCCTAATAAAAAATACATAGAAGATTAAAATACACAAAAATAATCCGAGATAATCTCTTAAAAATTAGTATTAAAAAACATTTTAGATCATATTTTCTAAATTAATTTTAGCATATACCATTATATTTTTTAAAAAAATTGAAATCTTGTAAACTACCTTTGACAGGAAAAAAAATTTAAGCATTTTTTATTTAGTAAAAAGATAAGTATTTGGCAAATAAATTATGCAAAAAATGAAAAGAAAATGGAGAGGAAAGAAGATATTGTATAATAGAAATTGTAAAATATTTTAGAATATTTTCTGTTTATTTTGTTATTTTTTTCAAAAAATAAAGTTGGTCTCCTCTTTTTTTCTTAATTAATTTTTTTCATTTTTGGTCAAATATAAAAAATAAATTTTAAAAAAATGAAGGACATTCTTATTAGAATAGGAAATTGATATTAATGTAGACGTAAAACATATATCATAAAAATAATGATATTAGTGAGGAGCCAAAGATGATATTTTTCTTACTAAAGTTGGTGACTTCTTTTCCTAATTTATCTTCTAACTATAGTTAAAAGACTTGTTAAATTAATTTAATCTAGCTAGAACTTTAAATTATTAATATGACAAGTGTCACTTATATAAATATGCACTTGAAGAAATTGGAGAGAAGATGTAATGAAATTGTATATAATACTTATATGAAGAACAAAGAAGACAATGTAGATCTTTATCTTCTTCTTTTTTTCCTTCAGGAAAACACTTTATTGCATTACTTTAAAATATGTTTCAGATGTCCATAAGACACCATTGCATCCGTTACAACACAACTTGGGAAGGCAGAATCCCAAGAAATCCTATTTATCCATGAAATCAAAATTTTTGCTAGATTATGAACTAATACATTCCATGTTCGAGGAATATATATAATCTTGATTTCTTCAAAAGACTTCATCAATCACCAGACATCCTTGCAATGGTCTCTATTTCCCAAGATGTTATCAAATTCTTTTGCAACATTTGTATGACGTATGTGAACCTTTGACCAACCCTTTTGTAGTGCTCTTTCTACATCTTCCCGAATTGCTAGTGCTTCAGCAGTTATGGCCTTCTCTACAAATTGAATAGGGGTACCAAAGGCATGAAGCAAATTACTACAACTATTTATAGCCGCCATTCCGATGCTTGCTTTTTCCTTCTCCCTTTGTAGACCTGCATCTGTGAAAACAACAACCCCATCTCGGGCTAAAGTAATGGTTACATCATAACTTGTTTGGTATAAGATTCACAACTGCCGAATTTATCACAACATCGTCAAATTCATGGAAATCAAATAAAGCTTTATTAACTACGCCCTTAGGTTCATATGTACCACCATTAAAGCATGATGAATTTCTCGCTTTCCACATTTGCCATAAAGGAGAGACACTCAATCTTAGTAGCTCAATGGATTATGGATATTGACATGTATTACAAAATAAGTCATTCCACCATATTGCAAAATTCATAAAATTTTCTACATTAGGCTAGTTAATGGGGGTCAACTTCCATACTATAGTTGTGCTTTTGGGCAACTGAAAACAAATGATAAACCGTTTCAGTTGCTAAGCCAGAGACCCTACAAACATCACAATTTTGATGCAATCTCTTAGAAATATTCGCACTAATAGGAAGGACATTGATAATGCATTTTCTAAGGAAATGTGTGTATTTGCCTTTTATTTTGAGTGACCAAAAGAAAGTCCAAAAAGATTTTGGGAAAGATTGACCACTGGCTTGAGGTTTTTCAATTCTAGGGTCAGTACTATTAGCTAGGCTTTTCGCTAGATGATAACCAGATCTTACCTCGTACTTTCCTGAATTTGTATAATGCTAGATAACTTTATTAGAATTTCCAGTGCTAGATATTGTGATAGACAAAATAGAGTTGATATCATTAGGGCAAAAATGGTGATGAAGATCTTGAATATTCCATATATGATGGTGTTGATCTTCGCTTACCCTCAACTGTGGATTTATTTGTGTATGTCCTTGTAGGGGTTTGAAACCGATCGAATTAGGAATCCAAGGATCACTCCAAACCTCAATGTTTTCTCCATCTCCTACTCTCCATCGAATTCCTTGTTGCAATAAATTTCGTCCCCACATAATACTTTTCCAAATCCAAGAATTTGCTGAGGGACATCCTGCACTTAGGAAAGAAGTATTCGGAAAATATTTACTTTCTAGCATCCTATGAAGTAAATAATCCTCTTGGGTTAAAATCCTCCACGCAAGTTTTGCCAATAGGGCCTTGTTAAATAGTTTCAGATCTCCAAAACCAAGGTCCCCTTTAGACTTTGACTCTTAAAGTTTCTGCCATTTTTCATAGTGCATTTTCTTTTTCCCCTCATTTTTTCCCCACCAAAAATCAGAAAAAATGGTAGTTATCTCCTTTCCTAAGTTATCTGGAAATTGAAAACATGATAATGCATATGAAGGAATAGAAGAAAGTACAAACTTAAGCATGACTTCTTTGCCTGCAGGGCTTAAGAAACTAATCTTCCAACCCTTTATCTTAGTTTTAACTCGTTCTTTGATAAACTCAACCATTTTCTTCTTTGATCTTCCAACCACCGCAGGTCATCCTAGATAAAGTCCCAAATTATCTCTATGTATTTGTCCTATCTCCGCTATAATATTATCTTTTTCTTCCTCGGTAGTAATTTTGCTAAAAAATATTACTGATTTTTCAAAATTAACTTTCTGGCCTGAGCAAAGTTCATAAGTTCTTAGAATTTCAATTTTTTTTACCACACTTTAAGTATTAGCTGAACAAAATCAAATGGGGTCATCAGCAAAGAAAATATTATTTACCGTAGGACCTCCCCTTTTTAGGCTTATTCCACGTAACTCTCATTGCTCCTCAGCTTGGTTCAAAAGCCTGGACAGTCCTTCAACATATAATATGAACAAATATGGGGATAAAGGGTCACCTTGTCTTAGTCCTCTACTAGGTCGTACAGGCCCAACAATTTCACCATTTATATTAAACTTGTAAGTAGGTGTCGTGATACATTGCATAATCCAGCTAACGAAAGTGTCATGGAAACCCAATTTCAAAAGTAAAGATTGGACATATATCCATTCTACTCTATCGTAAGCTTTTGCCATGTCTAGTTTTAAGGCCATAAATTTATCATTCCCTCTCCTCTTATTTTTCAGCACATGTATACACTCATGAGCCAAGACAACATTATAAACAATATGTCTACTCCCTACCAAGGCAGATTGATTATGAGAGATTATACTAGGCAAATACTTTTTCAATATTACTCCGATAATCTTCGTTATAATTTTATATATGGTAGAGTACAGGCTAATAAGTCTAAATTGACTAATAACACTAGGATTATTTACTTTTGGGATTAAAGTAATACGAGTTTGATTCCAAGAGGGTAAGAGAAAGAAACTTTTAACAACAACTATAATGTATGTACATAAAACATTCCAATAATTCTGAAAGAAAAAAAGCGGTCATTCCATCTATCCCTGGTGCCTATAAAGAAGGCATCTCAAAAACAACATGTTTCACTTCCTCATCTGTCACCTCTCTAATAAGACTTTGGTTGATGGGATCTTCAACTAATCTTGGGATTAAGTTCAAAATGGGATTAAGATTTGTTGGTCTAGAGGTAGTAAATAAATTTTCATAATAATTTTCCACTTCTCTAATAATATCACCTTGTTCTGATACCCTATTTTCATTAGCTAGGCAAAAACCTTTGATGCTATTGTATTTTCATCGCTGAATAGTTTTCATGTGAAAAAAAGAGGTATTTTTATCCCCCTCTTGCAACCATAAAGCTCTAGATTTTTGTTTCCAGTATGCTTCTTATTTGTAAGCTTTACCTAATTCCTTCCTCAAAAGTCGAAGTTTAGGGAGATCATTCTTAAGCTTATCAATTTGATTTTTGATCCCAATTATTCTTTATTTTGAGTTCCCTTTACCCCTCCTTAGCCAAGACATTAAAGCGGCGCGACATTTTTTTTAGTTTGAATCTTACCTTGGATCGTTCAAAGCCATCTACTTGTTCTTGCCAAGACGTTTTCACTAAATTATTCACCACATCCTTTTCACTCATCTTTTATCAAAAAGAAGCGTCACTTTTTTCTTATAGGCTTACGATCAGTATTTAGTAAAAGAGTAGAGTGATATGAAGTCTCAATATTCAAATGAGTTATCTGGGCCAAAAAGAATTTTAAACGCCATCTGGGAGATACAACGACTTTATCTAATCTATCTTAGATGATTCCATCATTCTCCCTGAAACATCACCAAGTCCAAGGCTTGCCTTAAATCCTAAATCAACTGCCCTAAGTTCCACAAGAAATTCTCAAAGTCTTTAAAAGAAGCTACTTCTCTACTTCTACCTCTTACCTTTTCTGAGTTGTCCATAATATCATTAAAATCTCCAACAATGATCAAGAGAGGACCCCAACTAGCCGATTTTAACCTTAGTTCTGTTAGTTGTGCTCTACGAATAACTTTAACAGTGCTCAAATACACAAAGATGCACCAATATTTAGAATCAGTTGAGAGGTCATGCACCAAAGATTCAACATGAAAATGGGAAGTGTGAGATTGACAAACCTTAACTTCATATTTCCAAAATAAGCTCAAGCTTCCAGATAAACCTACAGGGTCCACAATTGTAGCTTAAGGCATATTAAGTTGCCTCTAAACTCGCTTAACAATAATATCCTTATTTTTGGTTTCACTAAGAAAAATTATATATGGGGAGTGGAGATGCATAGTCTCCTTCAAAAAAGGAAATGTCAAGGACCCTCCCCCCCCCCCCCTTAGGCCTCGACAATTCCATACCATAACCCTCATTGTGGAGAGGGAATCCATTTGGGGCTGGCCTCCCGCTCCACCTCAAATTTATTCTCTTTTGTTTGTATACCAGAAGTAACTTAGCATCACCTTTTTGTTTCTCCCTTATATATTGAATACATTCTGCTAAAACAACACCCTCATCAAGAGTTACATTAGAAGTATCATTCTTCAAACTAACAAAACATCCAACTTGTCTGGCCATTCATTTCCAATTTCTCATTTTCCTCCCCTCATTGTTATTATCTTTCATTTGTTTAGATAGATTATTTTGTTCTGTTATAGGTTCACATGATAATATTTGAATGAGTCTTTACTGCTATATATAATAAGATTAGTAGTACATACCTGGTCATTGTCTTCTTGTTCAGTAGTTGTTTTGGTGTGGACGTCCATCTTTCCAAGAGCTGTAAGAACTTGATGTATGTGTTGCACTTCCTTTGAGTTAATCTGTGTAATATATTTTCCCCTTGTTGTGCCGTCAAACATATTCTCATTAATTGAAGTTTGTGAACTCATGTCATTCTTTGTCGAAGCTATATTAAAAACATGTTTTGAGATTGTTGTAATCCCAACATAATTTTCTTCTCCAGCGTTATCTCTTCCACTACCAAATTCTTTCTTATGTGATCCATAATTTGTTACCTCCATAGGTTGCATTTGGTTTAAGTTCTCCCTGTGTAGTACATTATTATCCTTCCTGCTCAAACCTGTAATTTCCTTCCTTTTTGGTTCATTTTGACCCTGTGTATGAACTACTTTAGCACCTTTTTCCAAGTGTTGCAAACTGTTACAATTCCTTCAATTCTTCTTGTTGACAGAGGAGGAACATCATGAAGATGTCTCTCTGATGGCAGTCAAGGATGACGAGAATATATTCAACTCCATATTCTCATTGATGGCAAAAAATGACAATGAAGAAGACAAGGATGACGTAACGCTTCTTGATCTCAAGGGTGACATAGAAACCTTTTCGATTAAAAGATTGAGAAAAATTTATATTGTATTAATTGACTCTGTTGATGAATTAACAAATGAAAAAATGATCTTGAGTGAAAACTTGAATCTTTGTGAAGATGAAAAGTTTGCCCTTATCTCTCAGATGTCTGAAATGAATGTTAGGTTAAGTATTCTAGAGACTGAGAGTCGTCAACTTAAAGAGAAAACCGAAACCTCTGAGAATGGAAGGAGAAAGCTCAATAACTTTGAGCTTGACTTAGAGGAAATTCTAAAATTTCTGAGTCCAAACTAGTTGCAACACTTGAAAGAAACTCACAACTAGTAAAGGACCTTAGTAAAGTTAAGGAAGAGCAAAACCAATCCTTGCGATGGACTGGCTCTTCAAGGATTCTTTCTAACTTGGCAAATTAGAAATTCAACATTGGTAAGGGTCTAGGTTGTCAAAAGATAGAACCTCCCTATAATCCTCATAACAAGTACATGTTTGTATCCGATAACTTGTTATGCACCCACTGTGGAAGAAATGGTCACAAGAAATTGTGAATCCTTGAAAAAGACCAAAGAAAATCAAGCAATTTTTTATGAATCTGAGAAAAGGAAGGTACCTGGTCCTAGATATCGGTTCAGTAAAAACACTTTGCCACCATGGACTGGAAGGTTTCTCATTAATCCCCTTGATAGTTTATGGGAACTCAGTGGGTTCCTAAATCTAACAAGTGATTCTTTTTGTAGAAGAGAGGAAGCAGTCAATAATGGTTCATGGACAGTGGTTGCTCAAAGCATATGACTAGAGAAACTCACCACTTCCTCTCTTTGGAAGCACACCAAGATAGTGGTGTGTCATTTGGAAATGATAATAAGGGGTTCATCCTTGGTATTGCAAATATTAGGAGATCTGTGGAACATTCCATAGATAATGTATACTATGTGAATGGGTTGAAATACAACCTGCTCAGTGTGTCTCAGATTTGTGATAAAGGAAATGAGGTGAGATTTATGTCAAATCAATGCATCGTCACAAATCTTACTTCTGAAAAGGTCATTCTTACTGTGAGAAGGGTAAGAACATATATGTGGCTCATCTTGATTCTATAAAAGGGGATAATATCACATGTCTGAGTGCTCAGAGTGACAATTTAGATCTTTGGCACAGAAGGTTGGGACATGTAAGTTCATCACTGTTGAACAAATTGGTTTCAGAGGACCTGGTCCGTGGCCTACCCAAGCTAAAATTTGCTGAGAACAAAATCTATGATTCTTGTGTAAGAGGAAAGTAAATAAGATCTTTTTTTAAGCAAAATAAAGGGGTCAGCACAACCAGCCCATTGGAGCTTCTTCACATGGACTTGTGAAGATTCAAAACAGAGGTGGAAAAAAATACATCTTGGTGATTGTCGATGATTTCTCAAGGTTCACCTGGAACATGTTCCTACAAACAAAGGATGAAACAACTGAGGTACTAATGATCTTTGCAAAAAGAATTCAGTTGAAGATAAGTTACAATATTGCAGGAATTAGATCAGACCATGGTATATAGTTCAAAAATTCCCAAATGAAAGGCTTTTGAGCTGACCATGGGATTCATCATAACTTTTCTACTCCTAGAGCTCCCCAGCAAAATGGGGTTATTGAGAGGAAGAATAGGACCCTGGTGGACATTGCTAGAACTACGCTTATTGATTTAGGCCTTGCAATAAATTTCTGGGCAAAAGCAGTAAATACAGCTTGCTACGTTACAAATAGATGTCTCATCAGATCAGTGCTAAAAAAAACTCCTTATCAGTTTCTGAATGGGAGAAAACCATCACTCAGCTATCCAAAGGCCTTTGGTTGCAAGTGTTTTGTGTTGAATAATGGGAAGGATGATCTTGGAAAATTTGATCCAAAGAGTGATGAAGAGGTTTTTGTGGGGTATTCTTCGACAAGCAAGCCGTACATAGTCTACAACAAGAGAACTCTGTGTGTAGAGAAAAATGTTCATGTTATATTTGATGAATCTGGTGAGATGAACAACCTCGAAGACAAAGATGATCTCGAACTCGAGGAACCAATGCAAATTCAAAGAGTTAGTCTAGTGCAAGACTCTGTGGTTGAAATGGATTTGAATGAAGAAAATATTGTAGAACCTACAGAAAAACCTGGTCCTGCAAATGTTTCAGATGTGGCTAATGGAGGAGAATTCCACAATAAATGTTCTAAGGAAGGTGAACAAGTTGCTGAGCATAATGAAGAGATAACAAGGAAATCGGGATGGAAACATCAGTCCTCCAATCTTTTGGACAATCTTGTTTCTCCCCTGGAATCTGGAATGCAAACTAGATCCAAGACAAGAAATCTAGTTGCATTTTCTACCTTCATCTCCATTATTGAACCCAAGAACATTAAAGAAGCTTTAAAGGATGTTGACTGGGTGAACTTAATGCAAGATGAGTTTCATCAGTTTGAAAGAAGTAAAGTGTGGCACCTGGTCCCCAGACCTCTTAATAGAATAATTATTGGGACCAAATGGGTGTTCAGGAATAAGCTGAATGAACATGGGACTATCACTAGAAACAAATCAAGACTAGTGGTGCAGAGATACAATCAAGAAGAGAGAATTGATTATGATGAGACTTTTGCACCTGTGGCAAGAATGGAAGCAATTAGAATCTTAATTGCTTTTGCTACCTACATGGGGTTCAATCTATTTCAGATGGATGTTAAAAGTGTTTTTCTGAATGGACATCTGAAGGAGAAGGTCTATGTTAAACAGCCTCCAGGGTTTGAAGATGTTGACTTACCCACTCATGTGTTGAAGTTAGAAAAAGCCTTGTATGGTTTGAAGCAAGCACACCGAGCTTGGTATGAATGATTGTCAAAATTCCTTCTGTAAAATGGTTTCAAAAGAGGAAAAATTGACAACACTATGTTCTTGAAGTCTAGAGGAAATGAGCCCTTATAGTGCAAATGTATGTGGATGACATAATATTTGGAGCTACTTCAGATTCCCTATGCAAAGAATTTGTAGCACTTATGGGTAGTGAATTTTAGATGAGTATCATAGGGGGAACTTACCTTCTTTCTAGGTTTGCAGATCAAAAAATCTCCTCAGGGCACTTCAATTTGTCAAGAAAAATATATCAAAGAGCTACTCAAAAAATTCAATTTGCAGGAGGCTAAGATAATTGATACTTCCATAAGCACAAATGCCAAACTCGACAGGGATGAAACATGCATTGATGTAAATGAAACTATGTATAGAGGAATTATTGGATCTCTCTTCTATCTTACTGCAAGCAGGCCATATATTATCTTTAGTGTGGGTATGTGTGCTAGGTTTCAAGCAGCTCCGAAGGAGTCACACCTAAAGGCAGCAAAGAGAATCCTAAGATACTTGAAGGGATCTCATGACCTTGTCCTATTTTATCCTTCTGGGGATTCTTTTTGACTTAGTTTGATATCCTGATCAAGAATGATAGATTTTCTATGATCGATTTCATGGGGAATGGAAAAGCAAAACTCAGTAGCTTTATCTACATCTGAATCTAAGTATGTAGATGATGTTTCATGTTGTGCTCAGCTCTTGTGGATCAAGTAACTACTTGAAGATTTTGGTGTCCTCACTAATACAATTCCTCTCATGTGTGATAACACAAGTTCAATGAGTATGGCAAAGAATCATGTTCATTATAAGAGGACCAAGTACATTGATGTGAGACATCATTTGTTTAGAGACAATGTTGACAAAGGAAAAGTGGTGATGAGATTCTGCATAATAGAGGACCAAATAGCTGACATCTTCACCAAGGCACTAAGCAAGGAACACTTTGTCATGAACAGATTGATCCTAGGAATGCACAAGCTGAACTGATTCCACAACAAATTTGCACACATCCTTCTCATTGACTATGCCAAAAAGGGAAGGTATCTACACTCGTGTTATTGCTTATTGTTTGTGAATTCACCTCTTGTACCTCACTGCAGGTACACACTCATGACATTCTGGCTAAGGAGAAGATCTAGTCATAACAGTTAGGGTTTTTCATGGCAAGGGATCCGGTCCTCTTGCAAGGTTAGTACCACTCTACTACGCTGGGTCTTGTCAACGAGCATTGTCATGTGCCATCTCTTTGTTTCTTGTGTCAGTTGCAGACATCTTTTCAGTTTGAAAGATGAAGGGTCGCCTCTGTTCAAGTACCCGATACCAATAATAAATAAGTTCCTCTCCTCAAACCTCTTTGTGTCTAAACAATAAATTTTTTTCTCTTGACTTCATTTTTTTAAAAAATTGAGTCTCCTTTTCTCTCTTTCTCTCGAGATGTCTAATAACATTTCCCCATCAAGAACTCATCTCTCCCCAAAAATCGGAAACACTAATCCCTTCTATTTCTCAACTCATCTGGTGGAGAATTCTTCTTCACCCCTATATGTGGAACGGGCAAGACAGGTGAATCTATCACTCCACAAACTGAAGTTGTGGAACAATTTACAGTCAAACCCGTTGAACCTCTACCCTGTTCTCCCACTCTGGTTTTATCGAGCAAAAAGTCTCAAAATTCTGAAGTGCATGTGGTGGTTAAGCCTGCTAGTGGGGTGCCTATTGAAGATCTTGATGTCATCTCTCAACCAGGCCCAGTATCCTCAATGATGGCTGTAAGGCTTTTTGATGGTGGTTTTCCTGAAGAAAAGGGAATGGAGTCCAATATTTTAGCCGCTGCAGAGGAGTTAGTGGTGCAAAGTTTATCATTGTTAAAAAGGGATATTCATTAACCTTTCTCTGAGGCTAAATGTAAGTCATCGAAATAGGTCCCAATCAAGGTCAAGCCTATATTTGATCAAACTCCTGAGGTTGCTGCGGTTACGAATGATGAAGATTATGAAAACATTCCTCTATCTTGGTCTAGGAAAGGAGTTAGAGGAGTACTTAATCCTGATGTTGCTATTGCTAACCTTGCAAGTACTGGTATTGCTACTGAGGCTAAAAGCTTTGAAGAACCTAGTGAGTCTGATAGAAAAAGAAAGAGGAAATGGAAAGGAAAAGTGATGGAATCAACTCCAAAAAGAGGGGGATAGGAAGTATGTAACAAGGGTAACTGCACAAAAATTGATGGGGGATGCCATGATTGCAAATAAGGCTCAAATGATGCGAAAACATAGGGAAACGAGGACTGATAATTTGCATGTTGAAGACCCTATTATGTTTACCCAAGATGCGGGGTCTGAGGACATGTTAGAGTTGTGGCAAAAAGGAAAAAAGAAGCAGAGGAGCAGCGTGTAAAAGCTCAAAGGATCACAAGATCAAGTAAGAAATCACCAGCTAAAAGGGTTCGGGTAAAAACAAGGGGTGCTTCTAAGCCTAAGCCTAAGCCTGTTAAGGGACCTAGTCCGGCTGCAAAAGTAAAGGATGAAGACAAGGTCCTAACAAGAGAAGAAAGAATTTCAGAGCTTGAGAAGCAGAAGGTACTCAATGAGAAGGTATTTGACCTTAAGATTTTGTCAGAACCCTGTATGTGTACTCTTTTTGACTCTGTGACCTTGCAAAGCTGGGAACATCTGTTTGAGTGTCCAGTGCCATACCTGCATGAGCCTGAAGTACGAGAGTTTTACTACAATATGGATTTTCTTGATGATGGTGGAATATCTGTACAACTGTTCGTGGAGTGGAAATTACTTTAAGTGAGGAGAGTTTGGGCATCATCTTGGGAGTGCCTTCTGATGGGATCAGGTCCATCGAATGATGCAAGACCTCATCTGAGTATGTTCGACGTGCCACTAAGTATGGTGATATGAAGTGTGTTGGGCTCCCAAAGAAGTTTCTCAAAGGAGAGAATCAATTGTTTTTTGAGTTTATCAACAAGGTACTTTTGCCTAGGACTGAGATGAGAACAGTGGCATTTGCAGCAGACCTCTTCCTAATGGAATAACTAGATGAGCTTGAAGCTATCAGTCTCTCTGGAATCATGCTTGAGCACATGCATCGAATCATGACTTGGAAAAATGCTAAGCATGAAATCGCTTATGGGTACCTCCTGAGTCATGTGTTGATCACTTTGGGGTGCCTCTTGGCAGAGGGGTTGCAGGGACAGTAAAACAGACATTCACTAAAGCACACTCTTGGTATTTGAGTGTGGAGAAGGAAAGGTAAAGGCTAAATCACATATCTCTGCGCTCTTGAGAAACAAGACACCCTCAAACGTGAAATGGAAGATTTCACTGCTGTTTTGAGTGCAAAAGATGTGGAGATTACTAGACTCAGGGCCCTGCTTCAACAAGCTAAATCTCAAGGACCTGGTACCAGGACTAAGACTAAGGAGGAAGTCGATAGGTTGAGGGCTGATAATGCTTGAGTGCTTGAATCAAATTCCTTCCTTCCTGAGAAGGTCAAGTCCTTCACTAAGCAGCTTCTTCAGGCACATATTGATGATAACACACGCTTGAACCTCTTGTTGAAATTCTTCTCTCCTCGTCCCCCTCCGTCCTAAAGTGTACTTTTTGTTGTCTTTTTGTCTTTTATTTTCTTGCTTCCTGTCAAATGTTGTAGTGGCAATGCGCCTATTTTTGGCTGACCTCAGTGGTTAGTTTTTGTGGTATGAAATGAACATTACAATTTGCCCTATTTTATTATGATTTTCTCTTCTCTCTTCTGCATGTATGCTTATGTGTTGTGGTGCCTATGGCTCTGAATTCCTTACAGTTTTGCATGATACTTGTGTATGTTTACTATTCTCCTTTTCAATGATGTCAAAAAGGGGAATTATTGTAAACTATTGTGGCTTGTTAGTTCTCATCTTTTTTTTTTTCTTCAGGAAATAGAAATTGGTGACAGGGGGAATAAATTGAATAAATGAAACTCCATGTGAGGTGGTTTGTTTGTCATCATAAAAAAAGGGGAAAATATTGTATTCTAAGTGTTTTGACGATCCTTACAAAGGCAGGGGCCCGGTCCCTGACAGAGTGCTCTCATACAGGTTCAATATGGTGCATAGCTGTAAAGCTGTCTTGTCAGGAGGTTGGTGAAGCAAGTTAGTGTACTTCACCAATAGGAACAGACGAGATTGTTTGTCTGGTGGTCAACAATTCTTCTTGATTGATATAGTCGAAGAAACAAACAACTTTATGATTCATTCATCAAAAAGAGAGTAAGTAGTCTTTCAAAAAGTGACCAAGCTTCAAATACAAAATACAATAAGGGACTTGATCAACCGAAGAAGTGCTATCTATGTATGCTATTGTTTTGAATGCTTGTAATGTGCTGAACTTGTAGGATTCCTTTCACTCTTATAAGAAACGTTTCAAACCTTTGTGTGAGTGAGTGTAAGAACATTGTTAGAGTTAACTTTGTGTCTTATTGTTTGAAGTCTATATTAATTAGTGATAGTTAATATAGTGGGCAATGGATGCATTGCTTTGGGTCAGTAAGTAATAAGTGTATTACTTAGTGTGAGATTAAGAGTTTAGGCTCATTAGTGTAGTTGAAAGCTGTATTAACTTTTGCTTGAAGATTAGTGAAGGCAGTTGAAAATCCTGTGTGACAGGTCATGGTTTTACTCCCTTGAGCAAGGAGGTTTCCATGTAAAATCTCTTGTGCCTATTTTACTTCCAGTTATTTAATTTTTGCACATTAACTCTATCAAGGGACCTAGTCTTGTGATCACTAGTGGACGCATACATTCCATCACTTCCCCCATTAACCACTGGACTTCCATTAGTACTGTTTGTCACTTGTCACCTACGCTTTTCCGAGAATGGAGTATGGTTCTCTGCTTTTAGCCAAATCCCAAACTGATCAGTTTTAACTGTGCCATCCTGTACATCTTTGGCTCTGTGGACACATGTTTTCTTATTATGTCCTAGCATAACACAATATAGCACACGTAAGGCATATTTTCGTATCTTATTTCAACCCAGGTAGTTTCCGATCCTACCTTAATCAACTTACTCCTAGGTAGTGGGTTAGTTATATTCATCCTGGCTTTTAGCCTTATATATTCTCTCTTTGCTTCCATTTTCAGGGATTACAATATCCACGATGCCTCCTAATGCATTTCTGATTTTTCACCCAACGTCCACTGACATCCAGTGTAAAGGGATGTTCCAAACTTGAACCCATAACTCACATACATTAAGTGGTCATTTGGTAGAGTGTATTAGCAAAAATAATGCATGCATTAATTATATGTATTAGTAGTTCCTTGTTTGGTGCAGTTTTGCATGCTATGTATAACTAATGCTTGCATTAGTTATACACTCTATTGTGTATTGAGGAGTGTATTACTAATACCATGGATTTCTAGGTATTAGTAATGCAAAGGATTTAATACATGCATTAATATGGTTAAAGACCCAATTACCCCTCAAAAGTACTTTTACATCTTTTTCACCATAATTGTGAAGGATACTTTTGTAAATAAATATTTTTGTACAATGCATAAGAAATAATCTATGCATAACTAATACAGGTATAACTAATACATGTATTACTAATGCAAGCATTACTAATACACTCTATTGGGTATTATTTTTATACACTCTACCAAATGACCCCTAAAAGTTGAAGAAGTACTCTTCAATCCTAGTTCCCAGGTATGTATATCAAGAGGAATTTATCATACAACTATGGTGTGCCAAATAATACTTTATTCATACTTTGTTTATATTTGAACTGGAAAAAATTCTATCCGATTTCCTTTATTTGCAGTCCTGTTGGATTTCCTCAAGCCACAGGCATAGTGTTCTTAACGCCTTGGAGATTCACTTTCTTATCCGAGACGACCTTACCAAACAGACTTACCTCACAATCATTTGTGCTCGATAGAACATCCAAAATTTCAATTGACAAAGTCTCCTTTTCTTCCTCCGTAAGAGCAAATTGATGCAATCTCTCAATAATTTCTTCCGCCATCTCTATAATTGTCTATTTTACCTTCTAAGATGGGTTGAATTGATACTCTCTGTAGTCTAATTGCAGCAAAATTTGAAGGTTTTTGATGGGTGAAATCGATTTAGGGTTTACGATAGCACCTAGAAAATTCTAAAATTGATGGGCAAAGAGGATTCAAGGCAGAGTTTGGTAGGTTTGTGAGGTTAGGAATAATTGTTTGTTGGTGATTATCTATAGATTTGGTTTGTAAAACTTCAAGGATTGAATCCCCTCTAAGGGGAAGAAAACTCTCATTGGCAAAGAGAGAAACCCTCAGTCAGTGGATGATATGTTTTTTTCATTTTCTTAGGCAAATAGTTTTCTTCATACCAAATACACCGACAAAATTATGATTGTGTACAAATCTCCTCATTTACCACTTTTCAAAAATTTCCAAATAAGAAGGGCTAGAATTATGTACAAAAACTCAGGTTAATGAGTTAATGGGATCTACATATGCATGTAGTAGCTGCTAAAAGCTTCATCATTTCCCAAAAAAAAAAATAGATAAAATCGAGCTTGGATGGAACTGAACAAGACTCAGTAAATGCATAAAAAGGTCAAAAGGGCATTATTATTGAGAAAAGAGAAAACGAACAAATATACCCCCGAACTATTATAAATAGTATCTAAATACCCTTAGTTATACTTTTAGGGCACTGATATCCTTGCCGTCTAAATTTTAGGGTGTTTATACCTTTTGGACAAATGGAGGGACACGTGTCTTCGTCCAAATGATTTTCTAAATTTAATTTAATTTTAATATTTTACCTTTAATTAGAAAGCCCACCCATCACCCACATTAAAACACCCGACCCTATTATAACCAACAACATATCCATCAAATTGGAACCCAAAACCAATCCTTCCAATACCACCACGACCATCGCCGGTGACAACATTCTTCCTGTTTCTGCCGTAGTATGTATAAGAGCTTTGGAAGAGCGGTCTGGTTATCCATCATCAAAGATTTCAATGTCATCCCAGTCAATTGACCACCATCAACAACTGTAGATGTTTATTGGATCTTCATTTTCTTCAGTTAGTTTTACACAATATTCAACTGAACCATAAGGCAAACGAAGAAATACTATCTAAACCATTTTTTTCATAGCCAAAATCGGATACTAAAATTTGAATTATGTACGATTATAACAAAATCACAACTCAAATGCTATTGAAGTTTTCAATCAAAAACTTCAATAGCAGAAGCCTAACGAAGACCATAAGCATATCTAGACCGTTGAGAATTTTGAAATGAGGTTCTACTTCGATCTTTTCTTATCTTTTGGCGGTTTCTCTTGAGCCTTCTCGTACGCTTCTTCTTCCACTTAGCTTTCATCCTGAATAGGTGAATATTGAATAGTAAACTGAGAATATTCTGGTGTGCTAACAAGCTATAAACTCATATCATCTTAACAATATTTGGACTTTGTAATGTTAGTGTGAGGAAGAATGATGAAGTGTCTTTTAGGTGATTTGGGGTTATAAATGGGTTAGGATATTTTAGGTTGGGTCAAATGGTGGAAGTTGGGTGGGTTTTTTTTAATTCTGAATAAAAATTAAATTAAATAAGGCTGTATTGTTTAGATGGTGCCACGCGTCCATCCGTTAGATTCAAGGATATACATAACCCAAAAGAATGACGGTAAGGGTATATACAACCTTAAAGTATAACGGAGGGTATTGACCTATCATTTTTTATTGTTCGGGGGTATATTTGTCCTTTTTCCCTTGAGAAAATAAAGCTTTAGTACATGGATACGGGGAAATGTCTACTTCTAAGTAGCCTTTTTCTGAATGTAGCTATTAACTAAAATAGAATTTTGCAGGCATGTCACAAACTGGAAGAAAACCACGGTGTTGAACCATAAAATTATGTTGAGTGACATTTATTAGAGATGTAGCTTTGTCAAGGGATGATGAAGAACCGCCTCCAAGAGGAACAAAAATGTTAAGTGACATTTATCAAAGATGTAACTTTGTCGATGTTGAACCAGAAAATTATAAGGAGGCAATAAAGCATGATGTTTGGAAGAAAGCCATGGAAGAAGAAATTCGGATGATTGAAAAAAATAATACTTGGGAGCTTGTGGCTATACCCAAAGAAAGAGAAGTTGTAAGTCTAAAATAGATTTACAAAATTAAACTCAACCAGGAAGGATATATTCAAAAGCACAAAGCAAGGTTGGTTGCTTGAGGCTTCACGCAAAAAACCATTTTTTATGAAACTCTCTCCAGTTGCTCGTCTTGAGACAATTAGAATCGTAATTGATGTTGCTGCACAAAAGAAATGGAAGATATTTCAACTTGATGTAAAATTTGCATTTCTTAATGGAAAACTTGATGAAGAGATTTATGTTGAGCAACCTCAAGGATTTTTTGTTCAAGGGGGAGAAGAGAAGGTATACAGGCTAAAAAAAGCTCTTTATGGGTTGAAGCAAGCTCCAAGAGCCTAGTACAATGAAATTGATACATACTTTCTAAAAAATAATTTTCAGAGAAGTAAAAGCGAAGCCACTTTGTATGTGAAGAAAGATATGGCAGCATTATCATTGTTTGTCTCTATGTGGATGATCTGCTCTTTATAGGAAATGATGTGAAGATGATGCAAAAATTCAAGCAAGATATGATGCAAGCCTATGAAATGAGTGATCTTGGGCATCCAAGTTTCTCAAGTGAAAGAAGGAATTTTCATTTCTCAAAAGAAGTATACTAAAAGTATTTTTCAAAAATTCAAAATGATGGATTGTAGGTCTGTGGCCATACCATTAGCAGCAAATGAGAAGCTCAAAAAAGATGATGGAGAAAAGAAAGCTAATAGCTCACTTTATAGGAGCTTGATTGGAAGTTTGCTATATCTTACTTTAACAAGGCCTAACATTATGTTTGCTGCTAGTTAATTATCCAGATTCATGCAAGAACCAAATCAAGTGCATCTTGGAGCTGCAAAGTGTGTTCTACGCTACTTGCAAGGAACAATGGATTATGGGATAATGTACAAATTTGCTGGAGATTTTAACTTAATTGGTTATTCTGATAGTGATTGGGATGGAAGTATAGATGACATGAAGAGTACTTCTGGTTATGCTTTCTTATTTGGATCAAGTATTTGTTCTTGGTTATCAAAAAAGCAAAGTGTTGTTGCTCAATCCACTACCGAAGCAGAATATGTCTCAGCAGGTAAGGCTGCTTCTGAAGCTATTTGGCTTAGAAGAATATTTGAAGACATTGGTGAAAAAACAAAAAAAAAAGGATTGTTCTGTATTATGATAACAAATCAGCAATTGCAATTGCCAAGAATCCAGTCAACCATGAAAGATCAAAGCATATTTCCATCAAGTATCATTTTATCCGAGAAGCACAAGAGAAAGGAAAAATTCAATTGCATTATTGTCAGACAAGAGAACAACTTGCTGACATCTTCACCAAAGCACTTCCTAGAATTTTTTTTTTCTATCTTCGAGAACGCATTAGAGTTGTCAAGCAAATGCATTAAGGGGGAGTGTTGGAATTAATGCATCCACATTAATGTTTAGTCTTCCAAAATCGTCTCTCAGTTTTTGAAGAAGTCCTTTAGGAGTTATTTGTGCAAGACTTTTGGTTTTACATTTTACTACTATAAATAGAGATGTAATTGATGATTCTAATCATCTCAAGTGGCCTTAAGTAGCCTATATGAAACTTGAGCATTCTCTAAAGATAATATTCTCCTTCTATATTTCCTACAATTTATCTGTCATCAAGATTATAAATTAATTACATTTACAATGAATTGAATCATAAAAAAATGTTAGTCAATATATATCATATAAAAAGAATAATTTAGGATGATAACATGATGCCTATAATTTTCCCAGCCATTTGGTTCCTTTTGTTTAGATACTACGGCCTTCCATATTAACAAATATTGAGACCAAAACAAGCAAAAATACACCAACAATATTATACCTAGATATCATTGTGTTTGGAATTAACAAAGAAACCAATTAGGATGGAGAATATTGACTTGGTGTATGACAAATTTATAGAAAATATTCAAGAACTTGACAATTATTTATTGCACTAGCATTTGATTATAGATTATGAGAATGAGATTTTTTATTTTTTTTTATAAATGTGACCATATCTTTTTAGAAATTATCTTTAAATAATTATTTGACCAATTTGATGAGATTTTCTTTGATATTTAATTTTTTAAACTTTCTTAGTTTTTAGGACAGTTCACTCACAAAACTTCAAGTAAAATGCATGTCTAAACACAACTTCTAAAACTTTGTTTTTTTAATTTCAACTTTAAAATTTATGATCAAACAATTTTGAATTCATTGTTTTACAAGAAATTTCTTGTTACTTGTGATAGTTTGGTTATGTCATCTTATTGTTTTTGTGTATGATTTTTGTCTATTCGCACTAATGAGTAGTGGCGGACGGAGGATTTTCATTAAGGGGTGTCAATGGTTATAGTAAAAAAATAAAATAATGTATGAGGTTAATAGGGCTTGAACACATGACCTCATGGAGTTTTTGCAACCACTTAACAAGTAGACTAAACCTTCAACTTGTTTTTAGAGAGGTCAATTCATGTATTTATATTTATTAAACTAAAATTTGATCTCTATATACAACGTAATTTTCCGACGAAGGGGTATCGCTCAACATCCCTAGACCAATGGTAGGTCCACCCCTGCTGATGAGATGCACGATTACACCACGTACTAAGGGACCAGGTCGATATTACTCTACATGCAGTAAAAGAAACTAAGATGCGAAATAAACCAATAAAGAGTTTTATGTGGAAACATGCTTGCTCAAGGGAGGAAAACCACGACTTGTCAGACAAGATTTCCTACTGATTTAACTATCTTCAAGCAACAAGTGATTACAGCCTCCATTCACATATACAAGGATTAAACTCTTAATCTCACCACACGTAATAACTCTATTACAGAAAGTGCCAAAGCAATACCTCTATTTCCCACTATATTAACTAAATCTAATTAATATAGAATCCAATCACAGCATGCACAATTAATTCCAACTATGTTCATTGTTGGATTAAATAATGAAGATACGAGTCATTCCTTTACAGATTAGAAATGTATCTTACAATTTGAATCATACACGACACAAGCTTTCACATGCAACAATCAAAAGACACGGTTGATAACTCTATCATGTCCCTTGAGGTTCTTGAAGGCTTGTGTTCTCCAAAGACAAAATACACCTTTCTAAATTGTTGTGCTTAAATGTCTTGACTAAATTGTACTGTCATGTCAATAAGGTTATATTATCCTCTAAACAAAACAACCTAGTGTTCTCCCATTGTTTGAATACACTGTTCTCTTTTCCCATGCTCACCAACCGCGTCAATGTTGGCAGCTTTACGACTGTTCACCATTTGACCATAGAGACATGCTCAACTTTGGGACCAGGCCCCATATGTTGTGAATATCATCAAAACACTAAGTTACAACATTTTCCCCCTTTTTTGATGACGACAAACAAACACTTCACAACTTTAGCATGTTCACACTTGTTCCCCTTGTCATCGGTGCTACCAATACTACTTCCCCCACAACACACTATACATTTCCCCATTTTGACATCATTAAAAAAAGTAAAAGTAGTAAACACGAGCAAGATGTCAAGCAAGCATATAATGAATTGTCACACCCCGAGTCTACTCCCTAGACATGGTTGGAACTTAAGAACCATCGCTGGTCCCCAAGAGAACCCTTGACCTGCCTAACTACTTAGCGGAAGACTCACTCAAGCAAAAAAGCTTAGAAATAGAATTATAAATGTTTAAGCTCAACAATTTCTCAAATCAACTGTAAAAAATACATAAGTTCAAAAATAATAATACTCTGTAAAACAATCTCAAAACATCTCAACAAAAGGGAAAGAAATGAGAGATTTCTTAACTCTAACTATCTATAAAGCCTCCAAATTCTAAGATAGATGTCAGGACAGGACCCTCAACAACTTAAAAAAAGGAAATAATTGTGAATCCCTCTCTCAAGCAAGGAGGCTCACCAAAGCTAGCTAGAGTGCAAATGGTATCAACGAAGCGCCTGTTGATGACCCTGGACACCTGTATTTGCATCATAAATAAGATGTAGGCTGAATGACATCAATACATTGAATGTACGAGCATGCAAGTGGAAACCGAAAGCACATGCAACTAAATTGATAAGACTGGAAGACATATTCACCTCAACTCAACTCCAATACAAGAGAAATAATAAGAGATGCATTATTTAAAGCTTTATAAAACAGAAATATAAACTTATGATGTATAAAATACAATAAGTTATTCTTTACTCTTATTTGGGAGATTCTCTAACAGGCAACCATCACTATGAGCTATGCCATGATACAACGTCTCGCCTACATTTCCAGAACTATCTTATACCTTTTCGGGGTATAGAACACCTCAACTAAGTGGATCCACTAAGCTATGCCTAAAATCAATAATGAATCGTCTAAAAATTATGATCCTTTACCTATGTTGGCTACATGGTTTATAAGGAATGTGAGTGGTATAAACTCATCCCCATAGTGGTGCTCAATACTACTCCCAATAATATATAAACTCATTCTCAAATGTATAAAACATAACTCTTTCTCAATTTGAGGTAATTACTCAAAAGATCATCTTAAAAGAGGTAATACTGTAAAATATCTCTGAACTCATAAACTCATTTAGAACGTTTCTCTCTTTAAATGTAAAAGTGTTACTTTTAGGAATACTTAATTCCCTTATACTCTTTTTCAATCATGAATACAACTCTTCTCATTACTCATGTTTACTTTCTCAAGACTTAGCTCAAAACCATTATTGATTACAAAAAAATCCTCGAAATGACTCAAAAAGACCTCTTAAACTTAGTTTAGTTTTGAATATAACTTAAGACATGTGATTAGGACATGTAGGATCTCTCAGGCATGAATGGATACTTTAGAAGCTAATACCAAGAAGACAACGTAGTCACGATTCAACGGAACACGTTTGGAATGAAGCTCAGAAAGAAAAAGGACCAGGCGACTCTAGCGCACTATTTTGGGGCACACTGTTGGCATGGGCGCCAGGCCCCAAACTATAGACTAAAATTCCTGGCAATTTGGTGGTGCGCCACCCCACCCCCATACCTAGAAATCCGATGAATTTTTATACTCAATTTAGGGTCCTTGCTCGTTTAGAATGGGGAAAATTCTCCTAAAATCTTCTTGATTCTCAAACCCAACACGAATACATGATGAATTCAATACAATCTCTTTGGGAAACACAACTTTTACTAAATATTTACAACACACAAGAATTTGCAACCTCTATTAAGGAATAAAACAAATATCAAGAACTACTCAAGAAGCCTTTAGATACAATGATTTCATGGATAAATAGATGTATGGTGCGAGGAAGAACAAGTCAAACACTGTGAGAAGCCTTACATACCTAGAAAGAACAATGTTCTTGGTGAAAATCAATGGAATTTTGACGAACGCTCAAAACCTAGATCTTTCTCCTCTTGAACTCTTCTCTTATTTTTCTAAAGTGTTTAGGAACATGAAAGAGTGATTTAACATCTAATTAGACCCTTAATTGGGTGAGGAAAAATGTGCTTGGCCTAGTAGGAGAAAGAAAAAGACCAAAATACCCTTCTACAAACAAATGAGATGCCTTATATAGAGATGCTTCACTCAAACAACCATAACTTTTAACTCCGAGCTTGAAATTTAGAAAACTAGGCGGCGTTGGAAAGAGGACTCAAAGAACTTCACTTTGATAGGTCATGGGCGACCTAATTCTTAATGTGACAAAATATATGATTGTTTGAAGTTGGTCCAAAACTAAATCTAATGGGTGACTTGTAGGAACCTCTCTTTAGCTTTTTTGAAGTCTGATGTGTTACAATATTCCCCCCTTGGGAACATTCGTCCCTCGAATAAGATAAAACTAAGTAGAACAGGTGGGAAGTGTCTAGCAACCCAACTCAAGCACACAATATGTAATCAACATAATCTCAACATATCAACTTAAAGAGTACTTTACAAAGAGTTAGTACCTTGGCCTGGAATTGATTCGGAAGGAAAGAGTTGAGGGTATCTCTTCTTCATATCCTCCTCAGCCTCCCAAGTAGCTTCCTCAACAAACTGATTCCTCCATAAGACCTTGACTAATGCAACCTATTTGGTTCTCAATTTACGAACCTGACGATCAAGAATCTGAACGAGAATCTACTCATAAGATAGACTGCCCTTGATACCAATATTCCCGGTAGGTATAATAGGGGAAGAATCACCCAAATATTTCTTTAGCATAAAGATGTGAAACACCGGACAGACTGCTGCCAATTCTGACGGTATCTCCAACTCAAAAGCTACGTTGCCAACTCTCTTTGATGTTTTGTAAGGACCAATGTACCAGAGACTGAGTTTTCCCTTCTTACCAAATCTCATAACAACTTTCATAGGTGAAACCTTCAAATAGACTCAATCATCAATCTCAAATTCCAAGTCTCTTCTTCTAACATATATATTAAATTTCTGACGACTCTGTGTTGTTTTCAGCCTTCCCTAAATAGTCTTCACTTTCTCCATAGCTTGATGAACCAAGTCTGGACCTATCAAATCAACTTCACCAACTTCAAACCAACCAATAAGAGATCTACATCTTCGCACATAAAAAGTCATTTGAATACTAGAGTGATAACTGTTATTGTAAACATACTATATGAGAGGCAAGTGGTCATGCCAATTACTTTTGAAATAAATGACACATCCCCTCAACATATTCTCTAGGGTTTTAGTTATGCGCTCTCCTTGGTCATCTGTTTGAAGATGAAAAGCAGTACTCAAACTTACCTTCGAACCCAAATATTTCTGTAAAAACTTCCAAAAATGAGCAGTGAATTATGCACCACTATCTGAAATGATAGACACAAGAACTTCATGAAGTCAGACTATCTCTTGAATGTATAATCTGACATAATCTTCTGCTGAATTTAGAGTCTTTACCGGGAAGAAATAGGATGATTTAGTCATCCGATCTATAATCACCCAAATCGAATCATGCTGCCTGCGAGAGCGCGACAAGCCAGTAATTAAACTCATATTAATCATCTCCCACTTCATTTTCGGAAGAGCTATGTTTTAAGTCATATCACCGAGCCTTTGGTTTTCTACCTTGACTTGTTGGCAATTTGGGAACTTAGCGACAAAGTCTACAATGCACCTCTTCATGCTACTCCACCAATAAACTTCTCTCAAGTCATGGTACATTTTTGTGGAACATAGATGGATCGAATATCTAGAACTATGCATTTCTGTCATGATCCTCCCTTGAAGTTCATCCACCTTTGGTACAAACAATCTACCCTGATATCTCAACACACCATCTCCCCCTTGTTCAAAAGTCATTACCTTTTGCTTATGAACATTTGCCTTAAGTTAAAATAAAAGAGGGTCTTTGTCTTATTTCTTCTTCACTTTAAACACTAGTGATGATTCAGCCTCATTCATCACCACAACTCCACCTTCACTGGAATCTAGAAAACAGACTCCCAAACAGGCAAGCATATGCACTTCCTTAGCCAATTCTTTCTTGCCTTCTTTAACATGACTAGTACTTCCCATGTACAATCTGCTCAAAGCATCATTAACCATATTAGACTTACCTGGGTGATAGAAGATACTCATGTCATAATACTTGAGCAACTCCAACCACCTCCTCTATCTTAGATTAAGCTCCTTCTGACTGAAAACATATTGGAGACTCTTGTGGTCGGTGAACACATCCACTTGAACACCATAAACATATTTACACCATATTTTGAGAGAAAACACTATTGCTGCCAACTCGAGATCATGAGTCGGGTAATTATTCTGGTGGATCTTAAGATGTATGGAGGCATAGGCTATAACCTTACCATTTTGCATTAATACACAGCCAAGTCCAACTCTGGACGCATCAAAATAAACAACAAAACCTTTTGTACCCTCTGGTAGGGTCAACACAAGAGCAGTAGTTAACTGACTTTTCAATTCGTGAAAGCTTTTCTCACAAGTTTACCATTATAACTTAGCGGTTTTATGAGTCAAATTAGTCAACGGGGATGAAATAGATGAAAACCCCTCGACAAACCTTTTGTAGTAACCAACCAACCCTAAGAAACTCCTTTTATCAGTTGGAGATGTGGGTCTGGGTCAGTTCTATACTGCTTCAATCTTTTGAGTGTCAACTCAAATCCCTTCTCCAGATACAATATGGCCTAAGAATGCCACAAATTCAAGCCAAAACTCACACTTAGAAAATTTGGCAAATAACTCTTGATCCTTTAGAGTTTAGAGGACTATTCTGAGATGACTAGCATGATCCTCCTCATTCCTCGAATAAATAAATATGTCATCAATAAATACAATATCAAACATGTTAATAAATAGCTTAAACACTCTATTCATAAGATCCATGAATGATGCATGAGCATTGGTCAAGCCAAAAGACATCACAAGGAACTCATAATGACCATAACGGGTCCTGAATATTGTCTTCGAGATGTCACTTTCTCTCACTTTCAAGTGATGATAGCAAATCTAAGGTCTATCTTAGAGAAGCAAGTGGAACCCTGAAGTTGGTAAAAAAGGTCATCAATTCTCGGAAGGAGATACTTATTCTTTATGGTGACCTTGTTCAACTGACGATAACTAATACACGTCCTAAGAGAACCATATTTCTTCCTCACAAATACGAGTGGAGTTGCCCAAGGTAAGACACTAGGTCGGATCAAACCCTTATCAAGAAGATCTCTCAACTACTTTTTAACTCAACTGGGGCCATTTTATATGGCAGAATAGAGATAGGTTGAGTATCAGGAAGAATGTCTATTCCAAAGTCTATTTCTCTCTCAGGAGGGACTTCGGAAAGATCATCTCTAAAGACCTTTGGAAACTCACTCACAATTGGAACAGATTGAATAGGCGGTGTCTCAATACTAGAGTCATTATGTCACGCCCCAAGCCTACACCCTGAACGTGGCTGGCACTCGAGAACCATTGCTGGCCCCAAGAGAACCCTTGGCCTGGATTACTTACTCAGTGGAAGACTTAAACACAATAAATAGTCTCAAATAAGGAACTTATGAAATAAACTTAGAATGTCTTTAAAGAAACATTCAAACTAGCCAAGATGGCTACTCAAGTCTCAAACCATAAGCCAATAATAAAGTAGTGACAAATGAACTAACTGACTGACTATCTATGAAGCCTCTAAAATTGAGATGGATGTCGGGACAAGACCCACGTCATCCTAATGAACTAAATATTGAAAGCAATAAAAGGGATCCTCCGGAAGCAAGGAGGCTCACCAACAACTCTAGAGCTCAACTAAAATCAATGATGCACTGGATGCTGATCCTGGTTGCCTGTATCTGCATCATTAAAAGATGCAGGCCAAATGACATCAATACATTGAATGCACGAGTTTGCGAGGGGGATTCTAATACAAGACAAAAACTTGAAAGGAACTGAATAACAAACCTGGTCTCAACTTAACTGAACTGAACTGAACTCATTTCAATATCAACCAGTATAAACAAGTGCATTATAAAGAAAAGCTTTTTAAAACATGCATAGCAACTCTGTGTATTTAAAAATACAATAATAACTGTGTATGTATGTAGAATACAATGTAACTCTGAAATGTATATAAAAATACAAAATACTGATATGGGAGTTTTTCTAACCGACAACCATCACTTAAGAGCTACTGTGATGATACAACGTTTTGCCTCACGCTGCCAGGGCCGTCCTATACCTTGTCGAGGATATAGAACCTGACTACTAAGTGGATCCACTAGTCTATGCTAAAAATCACTAAGTAATTATCTAAAAAGTATGACCCTTTTCTACCCATGGTGGCTATATGGTTTATGGGGGCTGGGAGTTGTCTGAACTCTCCCCCATATCGGTGCTCAATACTACTCCTAAAATATACTAGCTCAATATGTTTAAAAACATAACTCTATGGTTTGAGATAATTGCTCAAAACTTAGCTCAAAGGCTCTCTTGGAAATCAAAGTTTCCTCTCTCGCTTAACTGTGAAAGTATTTACTCTTTACTAAAAAACTAGCTCAAAGGCTCTTTTGGAAATCAAAGTTTCCTTTTTTGCTTAAATGTGAAAACATTTACTCTTTGGGAATACATAGTCCCGATATACTCTTTTTGAAGAAATGAACTTCAATCTTTACTCTTTACTCAACTCAAAACTCAAGTCTTAAAACAAAGTTAAAACGTTTTTAAAAGACCTTTGGAAAACTCTAAGAACTTCTCTTGACTTGACTCTTAACTTTCCTTGAATTGAATTATGAATTCAAGGCTCATGATACCATTTCATGGATGATTTCATGTTGTTTAGATGTACCTTAGAGTGTAGAAATCAACTAGAAAACATAGGTACGTTACAAGGAAACTAGTACGGAAAGAAGTGGGAAAAAGTAGAAGACCTGGCGTCCTTGGCGCTTTGAGTGGCGTGGGGCTCCAGACCCAAAACTTCCGGACTGAAGTTGGAGCGCGCTGGCTAGAGCGACGCCCCAGGGTCAAAAATTCAAAGAGCTTTGTGGGGTGCGCTGAGAGGCGCGGCGCCCCACCTCTCTATCGAGGTGTTTGACGACTTTTCTTGCTCATTTTTCAACTCTAAACCGTCTAAACTCGATTGAGTCTTTCCCCAAACACTTAGATTCAAATACATACCCAAAATATGCAAGAATATACTCAAAACACAACCTCTAATCTGATGAAACTACATCAATAACTCCTCAACAACTCAACAATCAAGATTGAAACGAAACTTTCAACAATATTCATCAAGAAAGACAATACGCATAAATAAATCATGATTGGCACGTGAGTGAACTAACCCAATGCTATGTGATCTCACATAGCTTGTATCACCCCTTGACGAAATCCACGATCTTAGCTTCAAGAACTTGAGAATTCCTCGTCTTTTCTCCTGTTTCTCTTCTCTCAAACCCTAACTCTAATTTCAAAAGCGTAAACTGAATCTAATCAGCTTAGACCCCAAATTAATTACCAAAAATGAAATTAATTAATTGGGTGGTGAAAAGACCACAATAACCTTCTAAAATCTAGTTTTGACTTTCCTTATCTAGACAGTCCAACTTCAAATGGTCATATCTCCCTAAAAAAAACTCAAAACTGATCAAACTCGGTGGCGTTGGAAAGATAATTCAAATATATTTCCTATGGTATCTTATATCACACCTAACACATCCTGAGCTTGGAGTTATGGTCGTTTGAAGTTGACCCAAAACTCATATTTAACTTAACTTTATCAAACTTTCCAAATTTGATTATTTCCAAATACGGTTTCTTTATAATTCCAAGTCTTTCTAGTAGCGGGGTGTTACACATTCACTCGGACTAAGTGATAGATGCACCCCTTAGAGATTAACTCTCTAGCCTAAAGGTATGAAATGAAATGACCCTTAGACACTGTTGAACTACTCATCTGCTCTAAAACCAAGCTCATTAGGATACTGAAACTTGACTACTCGAGTTCTACAATCACCTGAGGCATAACAAGCATGAAATCAGTCCATACCTAAAATAACATCAAAGTCCACCATGTATAGCTCGAGTAAGTCAGCCATAGTGTCTTTGTGATTGACGTAGATGATACAATCATGATAAAATCTTTCTGCTAGAATAGACTCACCAATAGGTATTGAAACACCAAAGGGCTCAAGAAGTCGTTCAGGAAAAATATCGAACCTCGTGGCTATATAAGGAGTCACAAAAGACAGACTCGCACCTGGATGAAGTAATGCATAAACATCAAAAGTAAAGACGTTAATCATACCAATAACAACATCTGGTGAGTTCTCCTATTCTTGGCGACTGTTTATAGCATACAAATGGGTTTCTCCTTCCCCAATCCCTAAAGTAGCTCTTCTAGGAGCAGCTCTGTCTACCAAAACCACTGAAGAAGATTGGGCTCTATTGTCCCTATTACGCTGCTTGTTCTTAGGGCACTCTCTCATAAAGTGACCTGTCTAACCACACTTAAAGTAGCCATTGGATCCATCACGATATACCCTGGGTGGTTTATACCATATTTACCACATGTAGGGATCCAAGTAGCCCCTTGTGCCACACTACCCTGAGATTGAGTAGGTCGAGCTTTGAAATTTTGGGAGTTCTGGTTCCTAAAATCATTTGTGTTCTTTGGTGCAGGCACACTAGCTGACGATGGAGCAGGACCAGTTGACCCTTGTTGAAAGGATGACCGATTTATATTTCTGGTCTTCTGCTGGCCGGACTCATGATTTGTTGTCTTAGCCTTCTTACTGTGGAACTCTTTCTAGTCTTTCAACTTATCTTCCTCAACTTACTGCACATAGATCATAAGCTTTGCTATATCTATGTACCTTATCAACATAGTCGTCTTACCTTCCTTACTTGATAAACAGGATAGCCTAGACACAAACAAACTCGTCATGCTTCTCATATCAGCCCTCATCTCCAGAACATAGCAGGATAACTGAGTGAACTTGAGGCAGTACTCTTACACACTCATAGAATCCTATTTTAGATTCAGAAACTCTTTTACATTTTCTTCCCTTAGCTCGCGGGGAAAGAAGCTCCCAAATAAAGCACCTTCAAAGACCGACCAACTCAAAAGTGGTGCCTCATCTGCCCTGCTCTTCTTCCATTGATCATGCCATATTCTAGAAACACCTTTGAGCTGGTATGAAGCTAACTCCACATGCTCTGCATCGGCAACACGCATAACCTTAAACACTTTTTGAAGTTCTTCCAAAAAGTTCTTTGGATCCCAGTGATATTCGATCCTGTGAACTCTGGGGATTCATTCTCAAAAACTTATGGATTCTGGATGTGTCACCCATATCCTGACGACCCACTCTTTTTTGACCATCCTGGTTTGTAACAACATTAGTCAACATCTGAACAACATTCCTGAACTCAGCATTGGTGACATCTCCCTGAGGAGGTTGCCCTTCTGGTGCATTAAGAACCTCTTGACATTGAGGATTAACATTCCTCCTAGTAGGACGTCCTCGAATAGCTTTTCGTGGAGGCATGATATAATAAGACATGCGTGAGCATGAGTTAGAGGAAACTTTTATGGAGTTGAACTCTATTGCACGAACAAGAGTAAGAAGAGAGTGAAATGTTTCCTATATGTCGTAGCCTTCTAATTATAGATGCGGCGCACTTCACACTGATAAAAAGGACTCTATAGACACGGATTCATAGACACCCTAGAACTCTTGAACTCTGTACTCTGATACTAAGTTTATCACTCATCGAGTCTACACATTGATGTGGCCGACACTTAAGAATCATCACTGGTCTCCAAATGAATCCTTATCCTAGATGACTACTTAGCGGAAGACTCACTCAAGCAAAACAAGCTTATAAATAGAATTATAAATGTTTAAGCTCAACAATTTCTCAAATCAACTGTCTGAAAATACCCAAGTTCATAAATAGTAATACTTGTAAAACAATCTCAAGTCACCTCAACAAAAGGGAATTAAATGAGAGACTTCTTAACTCTAACTATCTATGAAGCCACTAAATACTAAGATAGATGTCGTGACAGGACCCTCGATAACTTAACAAAACAAGAAATAATTGTGAAGCCCTCTAGAGAGCAAAGAGCCTCACCAAATCTAGTTGGAGTACAAATGGTATCAATGAAGTACATGTTGATGACCGTAAAAACCTATATCTGCATCATAAATAACATGTAGGTCAAATGACATCAGTACATTGAATGTACGAGCATGCAAGGAGAAACTGAAAGCATAGACAACTGTTGCTTCCAATTGCACACGCAACTGTACGTGGCCGCACAAGTAATATAGTGGCCCTAAAAGAGTCGAATTATCAAACCCAAAGGACTTGTCAATTAATTATTCTTACTAAATTATATTAATTCTAATTATTTATTTAAGGGAGGATTTCAAATGATGAATTATATCAACTAAACTAAAAATAAAGATAAAATAACTAAAAACAATTAACTAAGAAAAGATAGATGTTTACACAATTAATGAATGAATCGATCTATTTAACTAACAATCATATTTAGCATCAATTTCATCAACTTATTTGATTATATAGTTATTGATTCCCGGGGTTGATAATATAGTCATGATCTCCCGACCTCTAACCGTCTACCACAATTGACAGCCTAACTAGATCATTGAGCGGGGATAGACTGAACCAACTATGAAGTATTAAGTTGTCTTCCCGTATTTGAGCCAAGCAAGGCACCTAGGTATATCCCTATCCTAGACACAAATCAATTCGAGTGACATGCAAGAAAAGATCACGCTCCTTACATTCCACGTTCTATCCCTCTATTCCTCTCCCGAGTTCAAAAGAAGAGAACAAATTTATTCTAATGGTGATCAAACATCAAAATAGTAATCACAAGAATATAAGAAAAACTAATATGATAAGCAAATCATGCCGAATTAAAATCACTAAACAATCATATTGTAAGTAAATATAATCCAAGAACGAGAAGTTTAACTCCACATAGACATAGAGCAATTACAACGAATCATTCAAATAAAGGATGTAAAGTAAATAAAAGAGAAGAAA
>JAJOOR010025014.1:0-25142 GCA_036250505.1 Solanum acaule | reverse complement strand
TTTTAAACATCTTTAAGCCTTTATTTAACATTATTTCATAAAATAGGCTTTAGGGACTTAATCCCTCATATCATATAGCTCAAAGGTTTCTAAGATGAGAATGACCTTTCATCATAGAACCTATATTATGTGAGA
The DNA here is from genome assembly GCA_036250505.1 of Solanum acaule. Lineage (NCBI taxonomy): Eukaryota > Viridiplantae > Streptophyta > Magnoliopsida > Solanales > Solanaceae > Solanum > Solanum acaule. Next base: position 25,007 of record JAJOOR010025014.1, on the reverse strand, counting down.
ATGACCTTTCAAATAGTCATACCATATTCATAACATAGTCTAGTTTAAAGTACAATTGAGAAAACCTTTCAAGAGACTCCCTTTCACTAGATTATCATAAACCTTATTCATTCATTCATTCATGTGTGTGTACATATGTGAGAAAGCCTTTCACATAAACACCTTTATACAATACATATTCATACCTAGCTAATCATACACTTTGCATGTATAATAAGATGTAAGGGTGCATATAAGAGTTAACCTTTCAACAGACGCCATAACACATCATATTCATAGTTATACATGTAGAGTGTGTGTGTGTACATGTTGGTCTTCACAGTGACATACTAGCAACAACATTGATATTGACTGCACTTCCCCTTAAGGGATCACAACACATTCACAATGTCCCAAAAATCATGAGCAATTCACATATAAAGCCTTTAGGGATTCTAGACCACACACCCACACTTCATCATAGGAGACAAGTACACATCCAACATTGAATAGGTACTCCTAACATGTATTTGATCAAACATTCATATAGGGGTCATATAGGTAGGGGTCATTCCACAATAGTACTTAACATAATAAATCATATAGACCACACCTTATCCCTAACATTATCATTCACATTATACTCCTCATCATCAACACACTTTAAACATCATGCTAGCATTGAGGATTTCATACATAACCTTCATAGCATGACTTCATAGACATATGCATCATAATCATCAATTCACTTCATATCTATCGCCATCAAGGCCATGATCTCAACATGCATAGATAGACAAGAAGTAAACACCGCCACCATAAGTGGACCAAACCACACAACATCAATTCTCATACTATAGACTAGAAGTTAGGTAAACTTACCAATTCTCCAAGCCATGATCACCATGGATCAATCCTCAACAATTCATAATCAATTGACATAGGTAGCAATAGGAGTCAGCAATATAATTCAATAACATAAACATAAGCTAAGTACAATTCTATAAACAAAGGGATCAACCCATAACTTTGCCCATAAGGCCATAATTCTCAACTCATCAATATACGAACAATTCAACATGAATAAGTATAGGTAATCATAGGAAACATCAATACAATCTAATCTAAACATAATTTCACCAATAGAGATCATATTCACAAAGACCCACATCATAGGACAATTTTTGAGAATTTGGGGATCATGGGGGTTCTTCAAGAATTTCTTTGAAGATTATCTAAAAAACCTTATTTCCACATTAATTCATCAATATAATGAATTAGAAAATCGTTTGACAAGGGACACATAATTAGATTGAAAATTGGGAATTTTGGTCTTTGAATCACTTTTGAAAATATTTGATAGAACTCCATGAATGAGAGGTTATTCAAGAATCAAGAGTTACCATACTTTAATTATTGAAGACCCATGAAATTGAAGAAGAAATTAGTTGAAAACCCATCTTCTAGCTTGAGCTTCACCAAGGTCTTCAATGGAGTTTTTGAGATAATCTATTTTGAGAGGGAATGGTCAATTTGAAGAATGGAGTCTAATTCTAGGTTTTGGGGTTTTAACCAACTTAAAATACCTTACAATAGGTAGAATAACCGTTTATAATAATTCCCCAAAATACCCAAACTACCCCTCACTTAGTTGGACCTTTTAAACAAGTCAAACTTGAGTTTTATTTTCACAGATTTCATCGAGAACCAAGTCCGCGAAGCGGAGGTGTTCCCACAAGTTTCTGGAAATTAAATTTCTAGAAAGTAGAGTCCGCGGTGTCTCCACGATGCGGAGCCACAATTTGGCCATTGGTGGAGCAGGTCCGCGACGCATAGCCACTCCCTCCATGCATAACTTCAAGCTACCTTGGCAATTTGTTTGGCCATGGGTTGGGGTCCTCCTAAGGGACCCTTAGGGTGGTCCTGGGTAGTCGTACCCGAACGTTTTGACCCTAAAAACATTTATTAAGACACTAGGGTCACCTCCACTGATTTTAGACTTGAAACAACACATAAAAACATTAACAACATACTAGAACAGACCAACACGCAAAAGACTAGTTTTCGAACGTCTTGGTCGTCCCTTGACGTTTGACTTCCAAACTCTTTAAAACTGACTAAAAAGTTTATTCTTCATTATTTTAACAAGTTATTAATGCATAAGACCCATGTGAGGCTCTACTTTATCCTACTTAATTTTGAGGGTCGTTACACATTACTTGCTTCAAATGCAAAGTCAAGCTCAGCAAAGGTACTCAAATGCCCTTGCAATAAAGATGATTCCATATTCACACACAATTCTTCAACAATTTATTGTTCCGAAATCACACACGACTCTCACACTTACAAAGATAAACACATGCATGACTTCACCCATAGGTTTGCCCTTATTTTCCAATCAACATTCGTTTTAGCTCACTCAAGATCAAAAAGGCCTTTTCAAGGCTTGTAACGGGAATGAGTGTAAAGGTATGGTCATTTAGGCTCAGTGGTTGCTACCCACATAAAATGTGGTCTGAACATCAGTTTTCTTCTTATTTTTTCTAGCATTTTACTCATGCTCAAAATTCACCCCCATTATTCAACTTCCAATGAACTATCAGACACCCCATTTCTTTTGCAACATTCACAACTTTTTCATTCTTATTCTTTTGTTTTCTTTCTCTTTTTTTTATGGTGGGGTTCCATCTTTTTCAAGATCATGGATCAAAGTGGACTTTTTCACACTTCTTGATTTACCTTCTCTTTTCACCACCCTAAGTTGGCTATTAAAAAAAACCATGCTTCATGAGAGTTAAAGGTAAAAGGATAAATAGGGTCACAATTGCTCAAGTTTCTTTCAAGAAAAGGATAAAGCTCAAAGGGCTTCAAGCGAGGTTCACACATCTCACAAGGTTGGCCACAAAAAGTGGTATATTGTCAAATTGTTTCACTCCTCAAAATCATTGCCTAAGATCATTTCAAGAGCTTGCATCACTTAGTTAATCAGACCAATGGGGAAAATTCTACGAGTCACCACACACAATGTTCAAGGAAAGTTCATAACACAAGGCATTAGAACAATATCAAATGAGACTCATTCGAACAAGTGTACAATGTTCATTACAAGAGACTCCATTCAATAATCGCCTAGTCATAACAAGATACAGAAAGTCCACATTTTGTCAATGCAACTTCATTTGGAGTCATATTAGCCACACATTCATTTTTGTTCAATTACGAGCACTATTCAAGTAACCGGAATTGATCATAATCGATACCTAAATTTGCATAAGAACAACCACATTCAAACACAACAAGAGGTGGCAAATATTTTCAGATGGGTCAAAAACCATTTCTATTCAAAACAAGGAGCCACAAGCTCAAATATCCACTAGATAGAATCAACACACAATTTAAAACAAAAAACCCAATGTATATATATATATATATATATACACAAAATATAGTCACAAGAGGTAGGTATGGAAATACCTCACCCAACCCACAAAAGAAAAACAGTTGTCCTCAAATGCAACTAAAATAATCAAAATTCAAGAGAAATGACAAAGATGGAGGTAAAGAATAATCTTGTCTACTCGGTCGCTCCATTTGTTAGGGCATCAATGTCTGGTGTCACATCAGCTGCAACCGCACTCGACTCAGCCATAGTGGTGTCTCTCAAGGAGGTTTGTCCGCTGGTCTAGAACATATCATCCTCCAAGTCAGCCAGATCCACAAAAATAGCCTTATATCGCTCCCTAAGCTGCACTTCATCTATTTCCGCCTCTGACTCAGCAGCAACCATATCATCCATAAGCACATATCTGGTGGTAGCCGGAGGCATCTCAGAACTAGTCGGGATATCCTGAGCCTCAGCTGACTTAAAGAGGGAACTAAAGTCTGTGGACATCAGATAGTCCACATCCTTCCTCAAATCTGAGACCTCGACTTTTAAAGTCGTCACCTCAGAAGTAACCTCCTGTCGACTCTCACAAGTCTCTACTCTCGCTATGAGAGCATCAATAGACTTCTAGAGTTGTGTCAAAGCAACTAAGATGGCTCACTCAATCATCCAAGTAACCTCATTCTTAAGCAGGGAAGCCCGCACATCGGCAGAATGGGCTAGGTGCTCCATCTTGAAGAGCATGCCTGAGTGATCCTAGTAGGATGGGGAGCTACAGAAGGACCTAGGCTTGGGAAGGAGTGGAAGCGGGTGTACCTGAAGGCCCGGAGGTCAAAGTAGGCAAAGATGCCTATGCAGGTAAGGACTTAACATTAACCTCTGGGGATTCATCCACTAGAGCAACTCTCCTCCTATCTACCTCATCTCATGTGTACTCGACCTCTAGGGGCCAGATATATGTGGATGATGTAGGGGAAATGAAGGGATGTATGGCGTTGTTAGACCCTTATGGCCACCTCTTGCTCTATGTTAGCCCTAAGTCAATACTTTTACGAGCTATGATTAATACGAGACAAGCTGCCTTTGGGTAGCACAGGATCGACTCACTCTGTGAGGGCATGATGGAGCATCTTATCAACCAAAACCAATACCAAGCTACCATATTCAAGTGTTTTTTCTCAATAGGAATGCTGACCTCAATCCATCTCGGGGTGATATCAGCAATAACGGGAGCTAGCCATCCCTTTAGGTCACGAGAGGCGTCACTGTGGTAGCCTAACCCGAGTAGGCAAAACCAGACCCTTTATCAAGTACAGAGTTGATATAATTGCCGTTGAATCTCACTTCTTTCGCATGGACCATGATGGACTCTATCGGTCTGAAGGCACTGCCCTTCTTCTTTCCCCTCGGTACCAGGTCACCGTACGCCTTGTAAAACTCTCGAACCCTATTAGAATATCGGGGCCATAGGGCCTGGTAAACTACTCAAACCTGTGGAACTAGAGAGTATCCAAGACTTTAGGGTACCTATCCACTACACAATCCGTGGACAATGTCTTTTCCTCTAGAATGGTCCTCAGTCTTTCGGCCTTTAGCCTATTAAGTAGCCGAGAGGAGAACCCTGAACTGGTGGTGCTGGAACCACCATATATGCTGGAGCTGGCATTGTATAATCAGTAGGTGGTGTACCTTCTAGGTCCTAGATAGAACTTGACAACCTCTGGTACGAATCTCACCTCACTGGGATTGAAGTGGTTGGTCATCCTCAAGCTTAGACAATGCAGCCTGAGAATCAAAAGACTCTCCATCACTGCCAGAGTTGTGCTCCAGTATCTCAGTTGCAGGCACTTTGCCCTTTCCCTTCCCTCCTTTTGGAGGTGCTTGTTTTCCCTTTTTAGAAGGAGCAATTGCTTCCTCATTAATCACGATGCCCCATGTTCGTTTGCGGGGTGGCATTCCACTCTCGTCCTAATTGGTCCTAGCCATATCTGCAAAATACATAGGGAAAACTTAGAATTAATTCAAGAAAAATCTCAAAATTTAGTTGTAGAGAGACATACCTAACCAATCGGTGAGTTGTCGAGTCACCTTGGCAAGCCAGATCGGGATCGCCAAAAGGACTGGCTTGAAAATTTGCTAGAAAAATGGCAGGTCGGTGATATGCAGGGCCCTTCGGTGAATCACAGACATCACTCGGTGAGCTCAAACTAGCCCGCCGAAAGTTACAATTTGTTTAAAGGGTTAGGGCCGCAGAAAGGGCGATCAAGGAAGACTTTCTGTGAGCTCAGGCTTCCCGCCAAAAGTTACTGACTCTAACTAGGAAAAAATATGAAATTAAAGGTGATAAAGGGGGACATTGGCGAACCACCGAGCGATTCGGCGAGCTCGACCCAGCCCGCTGAATTTCCCAACGTGCCAAATTTGAACCCTGTTTCCCAAATTGAAGCCCACAACCCCCGAAAACAAAATCAAACTACACACTTATGCAATTAAACCTAGACCCATTCATCCCATGCCACCGGGGTACCTTGACTACCCCCTATTTGGCCAAAATCGGCCATTTGATGACCTTTTCCTTTAAGAATGATGTCAAACGCTCCATCAATGGGCAAAGTACGTCATTTGGCATAATTGGGGTTACTCAGACTTCACCCAACTAGATCCATCAAATTTTTACCACAAACTAATAAATTATGATTAATTTAAAAGCACAAAACTCAAGAAATCAACAATTTAGCAATTAAGCACAATTACGAAACTACGAAAGGAATACTAGCACAACAACTAGATTTCAATACAGGCCCAACACACAACAACAAGATTTAAACAAATGCATTCGAGTTCAACTGCTATTCGAGAGTTCGTAGTTTGGAAAACCAACCTTTGAGCTGAAATAATAGTTTGAAATGCTAGGCAGCAATGAAATCATAATCTGAGAACGAGATCAAGAGCAAAAAGCGATAAAAATAACAAAAATGTGGGGAATATGAAGTGCGGGTGTGTGTGTACGGGGTTAAAAATGAGAGAATATGAAATATTTTGAAATTTTAAACCTTTGTCTTTTTAAAACCTTTTAGTTTGTGGCCCTTTCAGAGATATTACTTGTCACGACCCAAGGGTACACCCTAGATGTAACATGGCGTACTTGACCCCAAAGGGATCTCATACAAGAACTTCGCATATCATAACATAAGATAACAAAAAAGTACGTAAATTTAAAAAACTTTTATCCATACAATCGAAGTCTTTCATAAAAACAAGCGGAAGTCTTTACTACACTTTTGTCTCAAACCATCTAATACAACTTTGAATAAAACTCTTGGGACATAGCCCATACAATAGTCTCAACATGAAAATAAAAGACATAAAGGAACTAGTGGGTTTTGTCCTCGAAGCTATGAGGACTCACCAAAATCTTCAACTCCTTTGCTCCTTAGAAACCCATCTCCAAAACTATAACTCAAGTCTCCAAACGCTACATTTGATGAGAATGTAGGCAAAGTATGGGTTAGTACAAAATGTACTAAATATGCTAGCTAGCATAACACCATAATAGCATAAGATAAGGGTTAGTAAATATAAGACATAATCCATAACTATATGAAAATACTTCATAAAACATAAATTATAAGCATAAATCATAATAATAAGCAAAGTCTCCTACATAAGAATCATATAAGAATATCTCAACTCCTAGTCATTCTCATCATAATAAGACCACTCTCAAGTAACCTCAAAGCATACTTGTGCCATGCATGAATAGCATCCTATAATTCCATCCAAGCTAAGTATCCCTTTTTGGTCATCTTAATCATAGTCTATATTCATAGTCAAGATCTAGGTTTTCATATACTAAGAGCACTATACTTCAAAGTAACCTCAAAGCACACTTGTGCAATGCATGAAAGGCATCCCATAATACAATTCACATTAAGCATAACCTTGAAGTCATCATAGTCATACTTATCCTCATTTGGTCTCATTATTAGCTTACTTCATAACCAAGGGAATCTCTCACCTTTAGTCAATCATAACATAACAAGAAAGGCCACTATAGCACAATCCTATCTGAGAATACATCATATAAGAGAAACACTTCATGTGTCTCCTTAAGGAAAGATTGTGCCATGCATGAATAAGACCCCATAATCCTACTCATGCTAAGCTAGACACTTTAGGTTCATCATTCATGTTTATCATCTCTTCACATCATAAAGACAAGGGGAATCACCACAAGTCATGTATGTATTGGAGGGGCATATAAAGCTACAATCCAAAATAGTCATGCTCATGTCATAAATGCAAGGGGGAGTCACCTCAAGGTATACATGTTATGTTCATCATGATGGATAAGGGGAGTCACCTAAAGCCACATATATCATGAAATCATAAAGACAATGGTATTCACCTCTAGTCATACCTACTAATGAATCATAATGACAGGGGGAATCACCTCTAGTCATACATACTAATGAATCATAGGTCTTCACCTCCATGTTCATTGTTAATGGAATATAGGTATTCACCTCCATATTCATTTTAATGTTATTTAGGTATTTGCCTCCATATCTATTTTAATGTGTAATGTAGGTATTCGCCTCCACATCATCACATAAGGATCAATTGTAATCACCTCCATTATCAACCTAAAGGCTAATGGCTAATCACCACTCACCTCACACTCCCTCATATAATGACATGGGTAATCACCTCATGTTTTACTAATTAGAAGTAAGGGAACTCACCTAACATTCCTATCATGTAAAGGTCTTTTAGGGGAATCACGACAAGCCTCATCACATCTCATAGTCGTAGGACTTAGATTCATTTTAGGTGAGAATAGACATTCAAACTAGAATCATTCTATGTGAGATAATCTTTCATGTCACATCATATTCATGCATAATACCATACCTAGAATTCTAAATTAGACATGGATATCATCATGACTCAAGTGATTCTATCACTTCATACATTCAAGCATTCATATGGTAGATTAGGTAGGTAAAGGTCTTCCACCATAACACTATCCATTAAACTTCTATTCTCATATAGACTTTTTTCTCAAAACCTTATTATGCCTAGTTCATCAAATTGGTTTTACTCTCAAAACCCTAATGATTAACATTCATGACTAGAAGCCTTACACTCAAAGCTTTACTTCTTACTATCATCATTCATACCTAGATTTCAAGGCAATCTAATTACATTCTTCATTATCAAATGATTCTAGTCACAATTCCTCATAAAGGTTCAACTTCAACTTTACTAGTCAAGATCCATCATATTCACATTATTCTAATTCAATTAATGGGTATATATTTCTATTCTTAATCAATTACTACTCATAGCACTAATTCTAGAATATCACCTAAGAATGATCAAGTTCACGTTTCATGGCATAAACCCACATAATAGAAAATTCATCAATTAGGCTAGGGTTAATCATGGAAATCACATAAATTCATCATAATATCACAATTCAATACTGAATCAATTATAATTAAGTATTATCCACTTGATTGGAATCGTACTTCAGCACTACCCACAATGTAGGAACAAACCCTAGCTAGATTGGGTTTTCTTCACAATTGGGGGAAATCTAGGGAGCTCCATGGGTTAAAGAAGCCATAGATGAATAATATAACATACCTTATAGAGGATTATCCACGAATTTGAGAAGAAAAGACATCCCCTTCAACCCTAGACTTCACCTTCTTGTTCTTCTTTTATGGAGTTTTAGAGAGTGAATTATTTGGAGAGAATTGGGTTTGTTTTGAGGTATTGGAAGAATGATTTAATTCCCTTAGTTTAGGGGTCTATTAGGACAATATATGTGGTCTAATAACTAATTAACCGACCTCACTTAATCCCTAACTAATTAGGAACTAACCACTAAGTCCCAACTTAAAATAACAAAACTCCAAAATTGCCCCACCCACGAGACCCCGACTCATGGACCTTGGGTGGATCTATGGGTCGTACTACACATTCGTAGGTAGGGTAATGGAGCTCAACATGAAGGGGAAGGTCAGGCCTCGACCCATGACCCCTTCCCATGGGGTGTGGGTCCATCCACGGATCGTGGATGCCCTTCGTAGGTAGGTTGCCTTGCACAGCTTTTTGGGCTGTTTTGGGGTCCCCCTCAAGGACCCCTTGGTTGGTCCTTAGGGGGTCGTACCTTGGCGTCCTAACCCTAAAACCCTCATTCTAAGTACGGGAAATCATTTTATGATTCTAACACTCATATCAAACCCTAAAACCCTAACATAAGGTTCTAGGACTCTCTAGTTTAGCTTACTAGTTTCCGGGGTATTACATTAGTCGTCCTTGCCGAACCACTCGGCGATCCACTTAGTTGTGACTTTCCTCGCCGAGTTTTACAGGACCTATAGTTAGTTTGGGGGTCCAAACTGTGGACAAAGTCAGGGTCGCCGACTCGTCCCTGGGCCGATCGAGTTTTACAGACTCTCACCTGTGATTTTTTTGAGTCCAACGGTGGTCCTAGTCGGGCTCGCCGACTGGACTCTTAGCTCGCCAACCTGCATTTTTTGAACACCTTCCACTTTTCAACCTGCACAATCAACACTCGTTATTTAAAAACAAAACACAAAGCATTAAAAAGTTGGGTTGCCTCCCAAGAAGCGCCTTAGTTAACATCCTAGCACGACACAAGTACCCACTCAAGCTTTATTCTTGGGGTTTGCCATAGTATCAATAGGCAACCCCCATTGTTGTCTTTGGTTTAAATGTAAAGAAATATGACTCATTTGGGTTTCGAATTTAGTAATCGAGATGGAATGAGAGGTCACCATCCAATTGAGAGTTGAGAGATTCTATTTTATCTTTGTCAACACTCTGTCATACCCTTCAACTTTGTTGAGAATACGTACAAGTATATGTTCTATTTGACCACCCTTATTATCCATGGGCTTTTGGCGCGCATGGAGAGGAACATACATGTGTTCCTTCTCCCCTCTATTCCATACTTGGTTACCACCTGGCCTTGGGTAATTTGCACATTGACTTCCTCCTAGATTTTCTAGGAAGTCTTCCTCGTTTTCGTACAGCACTACAAATTCCTCGATATTTTTGTCCAAGATATCTAGTCGGGTCATCATTTTGGCTAAGTTCTGGTCCCTGTCTAGATTCTTGTTTATCTTGGTCATGCAATCGAGGAGTAGGGATGTTGCTGCATAGGATTGTTGCACTATACCACCTGGAGAAAATTGATTAGCTAATCCTCTGTTCATGGAATCAAGACCTCTATAGAAACATTCCATCAACATCTTATCTGGGATTTCATGAGTCGGGCACTTCGAAGGAGGGTGGCCCATTTGGCTACCATTGCTACCGTTTATGCTCATTTTCTCCTCTGTTTTAACACAAGCAACACAAAACTAAAACTAAAAGTAAGTACATTCAACTATGACTAACAAGAATACAACCACTCCCCGGTAGCGATGCCATTTTGATTAGTAACGTTTCGAAGACACTACTTCCAATTCTAGGTGTCAACGATCATAAATCATGATAAAACCCAACTAAATGAGTTGGTGTCGAATCACACAGGGCGTGGTACGTGATGTTTGCGTAACCAAGATACAACTTCCGATGAAAGTGTCTACGATCGTACAATAGTTAGTAACCCAACCAATGGTTGGGATCGTTCCCGAGAGTGGCTTTGAGAATTAATAGAAAAATAAAATTTAGTTCTAACTAGTCGTAGCTAAAAACATCAATGATTAAAAACATTGTAAATTAAAGTGGAACACAAGACTGTCAATTAACAATAGGGTTTTGTCACTAGTGATTAAAAACAACAAATTAAACAAAGATTTCTAAGGAATGAGAGGGTATCCTTGGGGTGTGACGGGAATACGGATTAAGCTAGATTATTGGGTACATGCTTTCGATAGAAGATTCATAGAATAATTGTGACTAACCTAAACTTTAAGGAGGATAAGCTCTCTCTCGAACAACTTACACCATTTTAAATGTGTTCCTCTCGGACACCCACTTGCCGCATGAAGACCAGCCTACGCCTTAACCTACTCAATCTCTCGAGCTGAGTGGGTGGACATGGGACTAGGGTTCACTCTCTCGAGCTGAACCTCATGTCGACCCACTCACACTTGCCATCAATTTAGTAGTTTTAGTTTTATGAACTCTCTCTCAAGCAAGCTGACAACATGTGATAAACTTGTATTTGCAACTAAAAATTCATTAGATTCATCCACAACTACTAAACGAAATCACAATTAAACTACGATTAAACTATCATCAAGCAAGACCCAACAATTATTTTAACCCTTATTTGTTAAATCACACCCCAAGAATTGGGGTTTTTAGCCACACATGTATAAGAGATAGAAATTTATACCAAATTGAGCTTGCATTCAAATAGGTATGAAGATTTAAGTCTTGATACAGGCCAAAATTGAAGAATCCAAGAGGCCCAAATCCAAATCATGAAGATGAAACCCTTTGGAACTTTGAGTCTTCACAACCCTCTCAAACTTAGAGCAAAAGAATCAAAAAGTACAATTCTATATGAAAATTATAATAATTGTTCGACTCTTAAAACTACAACTCTAACTAGTATTTATAGTTTTCACAGATTTGTGCTACAGCGGATCATTCGATGTCGTTAGTTGGAATCGTCGATCAACTCAGCGATTTACCTTTTGGTATAGTTCATCGCCGTCTTGCACCAGCCTTCAGCATTGTTGTGCTCTGGGTCATTAGGCTACATGGTACTGCTTTGCGGAACTTTTTGGCGATGTGCTGACTGCTCCCTTTTTCCAATGACTTGATCCTTTCCTTCAGGGCTCAGCACACTAGAACAAAAGGCGAAGTAAGACCATTCGGCGACTCGCAAGTGGACTCGACGATCCTTTGGCCTTCATTTCTCCATTCTTTTCAGCTTTTTTGTTCCTTTTTGAGACGTAGTGTCCACGCTTTCCTTCAAACATCAAATACCTAAAACTTAAGGGTTTTCATTAGATGTTGAGATAAAATAAGCATTTGAGGACATAATTTCTATCAAAATATAGCCCTAAATGAGTCCACTTACCAGTACGTGTCTCAAATTCAATAAGGAAGTATGATTGTGGTTAAATCAGCCATATGAATAGAAATTATTGATTAAAGACATAATCAAGTAAAAGGGTGACACGAATGTCAGTTGGGGGGTTTTGGTTTTTGTTATAAACTACAAACAATCGCAAACACTAGGAATTAAAAATAATGAGATGAATTCTTGGGATGTGATCGATTATAGGCAAATATAGACATATGGGTAATGGAAACTATTAGTAAATAGCTAGATATTAGTGATTAGGCTAGACTATATGGGAGGTAATTTTCTCTCGAACGATTACCCCGAATCAGGTGATTTCTCTCGAACATTAACAAGCATGCAAATTAAGAGCAGCCCACACCTTAAGCCATTCACTAATTCGAGCTAAATGTGTGGGATTGGATTTAGGATTTACTCTCTCAAGCTAACCCTAGATCAACCCAATACCCACAAACCATCAATGAAAAACCGTAGTTCTAAAACCTCTCTCTCGAGCAAGCCAAAAACACAAACATAAAACTGCATTTGCAACTACAATTCTTAAATTAAACCACAATTAATAATTAAACTCACTTTTAAATAGCATTTAAACTAACAACTAGCAATACCCATTAGTTAAATGAGCCAATAATCAAATGATCACACCCCAAGAAATGGGGATTTAGCTAGACATTATAAAAAGGTAAAAACAGTTACCTAATTCGTTATTCACCAACTGGGTAAGAGTGATTTTGTCTTTACAATGCTCCAATTTGATGAATTTCAAAGACCCACTTCCAATTTCTCAAAAGTGAAGTTCTTCAATCCTTTAAAGCTAAAGAAAACCCTAGAGAAAAGTGTCTCTAGATGATAAAAACTAATTCTGATGTCAAAACGATGTCAAAAGAATCCAAAGATCCTAAACTAAATATTGAAAAACGTATTTATAGTCGCTGAAAATAAGCTACGAAAGCCCATTTGGCAAAGTTAGTCAGGCTTGCCGAACCACTTGGCGAGCTGCCCTTTGGTCTCTTCAATCGCCCTTTCGCCTTGGCATTCAGCATCCACAAGGTCTGTAACTTTGGGCGATCTATCTTGGCTTCATAAAATCACTTGGTGATCTACCGATTACTCCTTTTCATCACCGACTTGGTTCTTTCCATCAGGGCTTGGCACACTGGAACTTTAGGCGGTCAGATGAGCCACTCTGTGTTACACTGAGTGCTATTGACCATCCTCAAGCTCATTCTTCTTCATTTCTTCAACTTATTTTGTTCCTTCTTGCTTGTTAGTGTCCTCGCTTTGTTCCTCAATCAATATACCTGAAAATCAAGGATTTAACATTAGTTATTGGCACAAATTAAGTATTTGAGGACACTAAATCTATATAAACAAAGTCCTAAATGAGTCCAAATCATGGACTCATCATGTTGTTAGACCACATATTTGAGATGAGGTGGAAGTTCCTTCAATTCTAATTTTGGTGGTTCAATGATGGATGGTTTCACAGGTGGTGCTTCTTGACTAGATAAGTTTAGATCAAGTTTAGCATGGAAAGAATTTTGCGACCTCGTACCTATAAGAGCAGCTACAACCTCCTCATAGTTGTTAATTTCATCTTGATCATAATTAACTATAACTTGCACCAAAGGTTCTCTACAATATGCTACACTTCCAATACTTGCAACGATATCATCAATTTGATCTAAATGAGATACCACAAGAATATCATTCGGGTATTTTATTAACTTGTGAATGTTGAAGATATGTACTTCCTCATTGACACAAAATATTAACTCACCTCCTTCCACATCAACCAAGGCCTTGCCCGTGGCTAAAAATGGTATACCAAGAATAACCGGCATCCCAACTTCAATTTCACAATCTAGCTCAACAAAATTAGTGGGAAACATGAATTTGTCAACTTTCACTGGTACATCATGCAGCACCCCAACCAGTTTCTTTATTGAACGATCCTACATTAGTAGCCTCATGTTTGTTGGTTTTGGTCTATCAAGCTCAAACTTTTTAAATATTATCATTGGCATCAAACTTATCCTAGCACCAAGATCACACAAAGCTTTTTCAAAGGTACACTTACTGATAGAACATGGGATTGTGAAAGCTTCCGGGTCATCTCTCTTGAGGACATCACTTTTTGTTGTTACGCACCATATTTTTGTGGTAACACAATAGTCTCACAATCTATCACCTTCTTATTTGTCACTAACTGCTTCATGTATTTAGCATTACTCGAAATTTTAGTCAAGGCATCCACCAAAAGAATATTCACATTCAAATCTTTTACTTCTTCCACAAACTTTTAGAACTTTGCATTGTCATTTTACTTTCTTAACCTTTGCAGAAATGGATATGTGATATTGATTGGAGGTGAAGTAGACGCCTTTGCCACACCACTTTTTGGCACATTTATCTTTGGAGCACTTCTTACTTCTTGTTCTTGCTATTGATTCATTGCCTTGGCTAATTCATTGTAACACCTCAGATTCAAAAACTGACAAAATGCAGATTTTTAGAAATTGCAAGTGCCACCAATGGACTGTAGGTTGACACATGGACCATAGGTGGGGTCCGTGGTTGGCCACCTTGACTACCCACAGAACTCCACAAAATTTTCAGCCAAGTCTCGACCAACGGTAGGACCTACGGACCGTAGGTGTTACCACGGTTTGTGGTCTAAGCCCATGGTTCAAGCCCCAGATATCAGTCCTTTGAAGCAAAATGAAGCCCTGCCAGGACGGACCGTCGGTCAATCCATGGTCAGTCAATCAAAGGCCGTCGGTGGCTTCAGCAGACTTTAAGTCAGGGGTCGTTAGGTCTTTTCCCATAAGCATTGGGCACATAAACTACGTCGTTTAACCCCTAAACGGCGTATTTTTGGTCAGCTTAGGCCTAGTGACTGGGTCAGAACCTACCTTAACCAATTCATTCACAAAACTTAATCAAACTTAGAACAAGAAGAGGAGAAAGAGGCGACCCAAAACCCTCCAAGAACGAAGAAATTTTTCATCATTTCCAGCCCCAAAATTGAAAGATTTCTCCGTGGAATTTGTCACTAGGTATGTTGGATTTTACTAGTGGATTCCTTTCTCCCAGTAGATCCCTATAATTCAGTCAAATTCTTGATTCTCTATCTCTTATTTATACCTAATGTTTCTAGAACTTTAGAAAATTGTGGTGACTTATATGTTAATGTGTTCTTATTCAAATTATCATGTTTACGTATCATTGTTGCTTAGTTCCTTGTATGAAATTCAGGACCCTAGTTCTGTAGATTTGTTTAGTTCATGAATTACACTAGCTAGAACAGGTAAACAGGTAAACAGGTATACATGCCTCAGATTTTGAATGTTTCATTATCAATACTTAAATGCTGCATTCTCAGTTATCATGTCAAAATATTGAGCTATCTAGTATATTTCAGTTATGTTGTACTTTAAACGTTTCCAACTGGGAGTAGGCTTAACACCGAGTTGGACTAGGGTTCAGTTACCCTCATAGTCCCAGAACTACGTGCCCTCATAGGTTTATAAGTCCCCTCTGTGGGCATTAAATTTAGTAATCACGCCAGTCATTCCTTTATACCCCTAGTAAGGTATATTGGATCCTCATGATGGGGTATATACATCGGATTCCGTATTTATCTCATGTAATTTTATGTTGGTTAGTAGTAGGTCCCATAGTTAGAATCTAGTGCATTTGACATGGTTTTCAGTTATATTATAGTTTTCAATCTAAGCATGTTATGTACTTGGTCATTGCATTTAGTTTAGTTCACTTCTATATATTTCAGTATATTCATCATGTGCAGATTATATCATTGCTCATCATGCTTTTTTTAGCTTTACATGTTTGTTTAGCTTTATCCTATCGTGCATGCTCAGCACCTTTCAAATATTGACGCATACTCTGCGCTACGTCTTTTCGTGACGTAGGTTCAGGTCCTCAGCATTCACATCCAGCGTAGATCATTTCCTGATCCAGAATCAACAGCATTAGTGGTGAGTCTTCATACTTTGAAGACAATAGACATGTTTTCATACTTTTGTGTTTCATTTTAGTTTCAGTTTTACTAGAGTTAGTTGGGGGCATGTACTAGCATCTCTAGTCAATAGAGCCTTTATTCAGACATAGTTAGATTCAGTTTTGGTTTCTGAGTTATAGTCTATTATAATAAACTCATGTCTAGTATTTATATATTCAGAAAGTATTAGGTATTCCCCATCCTTTCGTTTATCTCATTTTTTAAGATTTTGCATAGTACGTTTGTTTCAGTTGTGTAAGTATGCTTATGATATGTCAGCTTGGGGTTAGCTTGGTGTCACTCGTGATCCTATATCTCGTGTTTACGTTCAGGGGTAGCCTCAGGGTGTGAAAAACTTGGTATCAGAGGATTAGGTTTAACATTCCTAGGATGTCTGAAAAGCCGCACTAAGTATAGTCATTTTCATAGGTGTGAAGTGCACCACATCTAATGAGAGGGAGGCTATGAAGTGCTTTAAGAAAAACATCACTTTCTTTGCTAGACTTATCGTGCGTGAGGTATGATCCAACTTCACATCTCTAATTCATCGTTATTCATTTCATATCATGCCTAATCGTAGAGTTTATGCAAGGAATGTTAATGCCCGCAATGTTAACGCAGTTCCTCCAGTCCTAGACTTTGAGGTTTCGAATGCAGCATTTTGGAATGCTATCCAACTTTTTAGCTAAGAGTGTAGCCAATCAGAACATTCAGTAGGTTACATTTCCTACAAAAACTAATGATGGGTCAGTGACAGCTAGGGTCCGAGATTTTGTTAGGATGAATCCTTCTGAGTTTCTAGGGTCGCAGTTGGTGAGGACCCTCAGAACTTCATTGATGAGGTTAAGAAGATCTTTAAAGTGATGCAAGTGACTAGAAATGATAGGGTAGAGTTGGCTTCCTACCAGCTTAAAGATGTGGCTCACATATGGTTTACAAAGTGGAAAGATAACAAAGGTGAGAATGCAGCTCATGTGACTTGGGAGTGTTTCACCAGAGCTTTTCTGGATATGTTCTTCCGCAGAGAGTTGAGAGAGGCTAAGGCTCAGTAGTTCATGAATTTGAGACAACGTTCTATGTCAGTCCTAGAGTATTGACTTAAGTACACCCAACTCTCCAGGTATGCTCCATATATGGTTACCGATCTAAGGGCACAAATAAGTAAGTTTCTGTTTGGAATATCAAACTTAGTAAAGATAGAGTGCAAGAATGCTATGTTATTAGAGGATATGAATATCTCTAGGATCATGACTCATGCTCAACAGGTTGAGAGAGATCAACTTAGAGAACTATCTAAGGACAACAAGAAGGCTAGAAAAGGTAACTATGAGTACTCTCAGCAGAAATCAGGTGGTGGAAATCGCTCACAGTTTCAGAAGAAATCTTCAACTACAACACCGTCATCAGCTCATGCTCCATCCCCAGGTTTCGACTGGATCAAAAAGGTAGGGCATCAGGCTCTAAGTCTCAGAGAGTAATTTAGGTAACAAGACCTACCTGACTTGTCCAAAGTGTGGTAAGAACCAACTGGGCGAGTATCTTACAGGAAAAGAAGGATGTTTTGGGTGTGGTGTGTCTGATCACAAGTTGAGAGATTGCCCTTCTTATAAACATGGACAAGGAGGTAAAAATAATATGGCTCAGTCTACAGCACCAGCAGGTCACCCAACTCAGCAGGGTACGTCATCTGGTACGGGTGGTGGTCAGCACCAGAACAAGTTCTATGCTCTCCAGGATCAGGAAAATTATCCTGATGTGGTTACTGGTATGTTACGAGTCTTTCATTTAGATGTTTATGCTTTGTTAGATCTAGGGGCTACTCTTTCTTGTGTAATTCCATATATAGTAGTAAACTTCAGTGTCAGTCTAGAAACTCTTTCAGAACCCTTCTCAGTCTCTACTCTAGTTGGTGATCCAGTTATAGCTAGTTGAGTATACAAAAATTACCCTGTGACAGTCTCTTAAAAGATCACCTCAACAAATTTTGTAGAGATAGAAATGGTAGATTTTTATATCATTCGAGGTATGTATTGGTTGCATTCCTATTATAACTCAGTCGATTGTAGAACTAGGATCGCACTCCAGTCTTAGAATGGAACGGTAGTAGCTCAGTGCTTGTAGGTCGATTTATCTCTTACTTAAGGCTAGAAAGATTGTCTCTAAAGGGCACATCTATCATCTTGTTAGGGTGAAAGATTCAACCTCCAAAACCCAACTCTTGAGTCCCTATAGTAAATGAGTTTCCAGAAGTGTTTCCAGAAGATCTTCCATGAGCTCCTTCCTAAAGGGAAATCAACTTCAGAATTGATCTCCATCTAGATACCAAGCCCATTTTGATTCCTTCTTACAGGATGGCTCCAACAAAGCTTAAGGAATTAAAAGAGCAGTTGAAAGACATTCTATATAATGTTTTCATCAGACCTAGTATTTCTCCATGGGGTGCTCCAATATTATTCGTGAAAAAGACAGATGGTTCTCTTAGGATGTGCATTGACTATCGTTAGTTGAATAAAGTCACCATCAAGAATAAGTACCTTATCCCTAGGATTGATGACTTGTTCGACCAACTTCAGGGTGCTAGTCATTTTTCAAAGAAAGACCTCAGATCCGACTATCACCAGCTCAGAGTAACAGATAGTGACATCCCAAAAATAGCCTTCAGAACTCGGTATGGTCATTATGAATTTGTAATTATGTCATTCAGACTAACTAATGCTCTTGTTGCTTTTATGGATTTAATGAAGAGGGTATTCAAGTAGTATTTAGACTTGTTCGTTATCGTCTTCATTAATGATATCCTCATTTACTCTAGGAATGAGGAGGAAAATGTGACTCATATGAGAGTTGTTCTGCAGACACTCAAAGATCGCCAGTTATTCAATAAGTTTAGTAAACATGAGTTTTGATTACAATCAGTTGCTTTCCTTGGTCATATCATATTTAGTGAGGGGATTCGAGTTGATTCTCAGAAAATAGAGGCAGTGAAGCAATGACCCAGACCCATCTTTCCAACAGTTATCAGAAGTTTCTTGGGTTTGGCTGGTTATTACAAGAGATTCGATGAAGTATTTTTATACATAGCTTCCCCATTAACTAAGTTAACTCAGAAGAAGGTTAAATTTCAGTTTTAAGATGAGTGTGAGAAAATTTTCTCAAAACTAAAAACTAGGTTGACTACAACTCATGTTTTGACTCTACTAGACGTTTGAGACAGTTATGTGATCTATTGTGATACATCCAGAGTCGGCCTAGGTTGTGTGTTGATGCAGCGGGGTAAGGTTATAGGGTATTCTAGATAGCTTAAGGTTTATTAGAAGAACTATCCGACTCATGACCTCGAGCTTGCCGCAATAGTATTTGCCCTAAAGATTTGAAGACATTACTTGTATGGTGTTCACGTAAATGTTTTCACAGACCGTAAGAACCTCCAGTATGTGATCACCTAGAAAGAGTTGAATTTTTGCCAGAGGAGATGACTTGAATTCTTCAAGGACTATGATATGAATGTGCTTTATCATTCGGGTAAGGCCAATGTAGTAGTTGGTGCTCTGAGCAGATTGACTATGGGTAGTGTATCACATGTTGAAGAAGACAAGAAGGAATTAGCAAAAGATGTTCACCGGCTTGCTCTTTTAGGAGTTGTTCGTATGGACATGTCAGATTGTTGTGTGATAGTTCAAAATAGATCAGAATCTTCGTTTGTAGCAGAGGTTAAAGAAAAACAAGATAGTGATCCCATTTTACGTCAGTTGAAAGGTATAGTTCATCAGCAGAAAGTAGAGATTCTCTCCCAAGGGGGAGATTGTGTGCTTCGTTACTAGGGTCACTTATGTGTTTCTAAGGTGGGTGAGTTGAGGCAGTAAATCCTTACAGAAGCCCATAACTCCACGTATTCTATTTAACTAGGTAACACTAAGATGTAGCGTGATCTGCGGGAAGTCTTTTGGTGGAATGGCATGAACAGGGATACAATAGATTTTGTAGCTAAGTGCCATAATTGTCAGCAGGTTAAGGTAGAACATTAGAAACCAGGAGGTATGACTCAAGACTTTAACATTCCCATATGGAAGTGCGAAGTGATAAACATGGACTTCATTACAGGTATACCTCGTACTCGCAAACAACATGACTCCATTTGGGTGATAGTAGATAGTGTTACTAAGTCCGCTCATTTCTTGGCTGTCAAGACTACATATTCGACGGAGGATTATGCTAAACTCTACATTAATGAGATAGTCAAGTTACATGGGATTCTTTTTCTATCATCTCAGATAAAAGTCCTCAGTTTACCTCTCGTTTTTGGAAATCATTTTAGAAGGATCTTGGTACACAGGTTAATCTTTGTACAACATTTCATCCATAGACGGATGGTCAGGCAGAGTGTACCATTTACACCTTACAGGAAATTTTGAGAGCTTGCGTGATCAATTTTAAGGGTATTTTGGATGATTACCTACCTCTCATAGAGTTGTCCTACAGTAATAGTTATCATTCTAGTATTCAAATGGCCCCTTAAGAGGCATTATTGGGGCGTAGATGCATATCTTCAATTGGTTGGTTTGAAGTAGGTGAAGTAGCCTTGATTGGGCAAGATTCGGTTCATGAGGCTATGAAAAAAGTTCATCTCATCACAGATAAACTAAAGACAGCTCAGAGTTGTCAGATATCCTATGAATATATGCGGAGAAGGGACTTAGAATTTGAAATCGATGATTGAGTTTTCCTGAGGGTGTCACCTAAGAAGGGGGTGATTATATTTGGCAAGAAAGGGAAACTTAGTCCAAGATATGTAGGTCCTTACAAAATCTTGAAAAGGGTTGGTAAAGTGGCTTACGAGTTAGAGTTTCCAGTAGAACTAGTAGTTTTTCATCCGGTCTTTCACATTTCCTTGTTGAAGAAGTGTGTGGGTGATCCAACATAAATAGTACCATTAAAAAGTGTGGATGTGAAGGATAGTCTCACTTATGAGGAGGTGAAAGTTGAGATTCTTGATCGTCAGGTTCGTAGGTTGAGAAATGAAGAAGCCGCTAATTTTTTTGGAGGAGTCATTCGATAGATGAAGCTACTTGGGAAGAAGAGGCAGCCATAAAGGCCAAGCATCCTCATTTCTTTCCTTTCGATTTGTACAACTTCTGGTACTAAGTTCCTCTCTAGTGTCTTAGCTTGCTCTTCGTAAATTCAATCTTAGTACCTTGTTCCCTCAGATATACTTGCATTTTTAACGTATTTGCATTTTCTTTGAACTTAGTTCATGAAAATATCAGTTTTAGTATTTAGTGGTAGGGATTGCCGCTCCTTTCCTCCATGTTCAGCTAGTTTAGACTTCATTCGAGGAAAAATGTTCCTAAGGGGGAAATAACGTAACACCCAGATTCAAAAAGAGATAAAACGTAGGTTTTCAGAAGTTGCCGGTGCCACCAACAGAGGCCACCTATGGACCATAGGCTGACCCATAGACTGTAGGTGGGGTTCGTGGTTGGTAACCTCGACTCCCCCCCTAAGAACTCCTAAATCTTTTTCGCCTAGTCTCGACCAATGACATGACCTACGGATCGTAGGTGGGACCATGGTTCATTGTCAAGGCCCGCGGTTGAGGCCCCAGATATCAGTCCTCTGAAGCCAAACAACACCATGCCAGGACGGACCGTTGGTCAGCCCACGGTCTGTCTGTCAGGGGTCGTCGATAGCTTCAACAGATTTTATGTTAGGGGTCTTGTGGTGTTTTCCCATATGTGTTACGCACCTAAACTACGTAGTTTCGGTCAATTTAGGCAGAGTGACTTAGTCAGAACCTACCCTAAGCAATTCATTCACAAAACTTTACCAATCTTAGAACAAGATGAGGAGAAAGAGGCGACCTAAAACTTTGCAAGAATGCATCAAGTTTTCTTTAGTTCCATGCCCGAAATCGAAAGATTTCTTCATGGAATTCTTCAACAGGTATGTGGGATTTCACTAGTGGATTCCTTTCTCCCACTAGGTCCTTAGAATTCATTTAGATTCTTGATTCTCTATTTCTTGTTTAGACCTAAGGTTTCTAAAAATTTAGAAAATTGTGGTGACTTAGCTGTTATAGTGTTCTTAATCTGAGAATCATGTTTTCATAACATTGTTGCTTTTTTCCTTGCATGCAATTAGAACCCTAGTTGTGTAGATTTGATTAATTCATGAATTAAACTAGCTATGCCACATAAACAAATATACATGCCTCAAATTTTGAATGTTGCAGATTCTATCATTGATCAGCATGCTTTGTTGAATTTACATGTTTGTTCAGCTTTATCCTATCCTGGATGCTCAGTACCTTCCAAGTACTGACGCATACTCTGCACTACATATTTTTGTGATGTAGGTTCAGGTCCTCAGCATTTAGATCACGCGTAGATCGATTCCCGATCTACGCTCAGCAACATCTGTGGTGAGTTCTCATACTTCGAGGACAATAGACATGTTTTCATACTTTAGTCTTTCATTTCAGTTTCAGTTTTACTAGTGTTAGCTGGGGCATGTCCTAGCATCTCTAGTTAGTATAGGCTTTATTCAGACATAGTTAGATTCAGTTTTGGTTTTTGAGTTATAGTCCAGTATCATTTACTCTTATCCAGTATTTATATATTCATACATGTATTGGGTATTCCCCATCATTTAGTTTATCTCTTATTTTAAGTTTCTTCATAGTATATGTGTTTCAGTTGTGTAAGTATGCTTATGATATGCTAGCTCAGGGTTAGCTTGAGGTTACTCATGATCCTAGGTCCCGTGTTTACGTCAAGGGGGTAGCCTATTGTTCTCTGCTTTGTCTGTCCTTACTCCTTATTGCAATGCTTTTCCACTTCTAGTCATGATGGTTGGAAGATAAAATAAATTTTCTCTGATCCCCATTTCCATTAGATGGTACGTACTCATCTAAATTACCATATGAAAGAGTGGTTAGTTGCCTTATCTTTTCTTCAAGTGCTTTGATGGAAGATGCATGCGGAACCACAATAGTTGATCAAAAATGACTTTTCGAATCTAATGGCGCTGGCAGAATTCTCATCCGAGCACGTCTACAAAAAATAATGACCAAAGTAAAATTTTAACCAAAATTTAAAAGTTAAAACGCCTCATGGCTAAAACTAAAAAATAAAACCTCAAACCCTGAACCAACAATCCTAATAGATCAAAAATGACCTTCCAAAGCTAACCGCGCTAACGAAATTCTCATCCGAGCATGTTTACCAAAAATATGGACCGAAGTCAAATTTTAGCTAAAACTTAAAAGTTAAAACACCTAATGGCATAAGTTAAAACACCTTAAAATGAGTCACATTATCGAACAATTTCCGCTCTCTAAGTACAAAAATCTCTTTGTTTAGTTTCTCATCATACATGAATTTGAAAGCGTCTTCCTGCATTTGGTCGCTTACTTTTGCCATTGGGTGATCATTTTCGTTGTCATCAACACCGACACCTTCAAATACTATATTTTTATCAAATTCATAATCAGAAAAGTCATCGACATTATTTTGTTCATCTGAGTAAACATCCATCTCAATTGTCACGACCCAGGGGTGGTCCCTAGATGTAACATGGCATACAAGTCCCCAAGAGGCCTCATAAAAGCCACTTAGCTTTCATAACATAAAATAATAGTCTGTGGTTCTTGGACCTCTGGACAGACTTGGGTGCCCAGTCCACGGACCAAGCCCACAGTCTGTGGTTCTTGTAACGACCCTCAAAATGAAGTAGGATAAAGTAGAGCCTCACATGAGTTTTATGCATTAATAACTTGTCAAAATAATGAAGAATATCCTTTTAAGTCAGTTTTAAAGAGTTTGGAAGTCGAACGTCAAGGGACGACCAAGACGTTCGAAAACTAGTCTTTTACGTGTTGGTGTGTTCTAGTATGTTGTTCATGTTTTTATGTGTTGTTTGGAGTGTAAAATTAGTTGAGATGACCCTAGTGTCTTAATAAATGTTTTTAGAGTCAAAACATTTGGATACGACACTCCGGGGGCCACCCTAAGGGTCCCCGAGGAGGACCCCAACCTTGGCCAAGCAAGCTTGAGATTGTGCTTGGATGGAGCATGTCCACGTCGTGGACTAGCTCCACCAAGGGACAAATGTTCGGTCCACGTTACGGACATGTCGCGGACTCTACTGTCTCGAATTTAATTTCCAGAAAACTTGTGGGAACACCTCCGCGTCGCAAACTTGTTTCCCGACGAAATATGCGAAAATAAAACTCAAGTTTGACTTGTTTAAAAGGTCCAACTAAGTGAGGGGTAGTTTGGGTACTTTGGGGAATTATTATAAATGGTTATTCTATCTATTTTAGGGTATTTTAAGTGGATTAAAACCCCAAAACCTAAAATTAGACCCCATTCTTCAAATTGACCCTTCCCTCTCAAAATAGATTCTCTCATAAACTCCATTGAAGACCTTGATGAAGCTCAAGCTAGAAGATGGGTTTTCAACTGATTTCTTCTTCAATTTCATGGGTCTTCAATAATTAAGGTATGGTAACTCTTGATTCTTGAATAACCTCTCATTCA
>JAJOOR010025013.1:0-33000 GCA_036250505.1 Solanum acaule | reverse complement strand
TAAAGTTGATCCTTACAACTCACTAGTTCAAATGACTAGTTTCCGGACGTCACGGTCATTTCTCATCACTTCATCAAGTTCCCAACTCCAAACTCACATGTGAGGCTCTAGTTTCACTAGTTCGTTTTTAGGGTCGTCACAGTTACTATAGAAGGTTTTTTGTGGGTTTTTCCTCCATTGCTTCCCCATTGACGGCTTTGACTCAAAAGAAGGCTAAATTTGAGAGGTCAAAGGCTTGTGAGAAAAGCTTCAAAGAGTTGAAAGGTAGACTTACTTCCGCTCCGGTGTTGACCTTACCGGAAGGTACCAATGGGTTTGTGGTATATTGTGATGCTTCAAGAGTGGGGTTGGGATGTGTCCTCATGCAACATGGTAATGTGGTTACCTATGCTTCAAGGCAACTCAAGGTACATGAGAAGAATTATCCGACCCATGGTCTTGAAGTAGCGGCGATTGTATTTGCTTTGAAAATATGGAGACATTACTTGTATGGGGTCCATGTAGATGTTTTCACCGATCACAAAAGTCTCCAATATGTGTTTACCCAAAGAGACTTGAATCTCCAAAAAAGAAGGTGGTTAGAACTTTTAAAGGACTATGGCATGAGTGTCCTTTACCGCCCCGGCAAAGCTAATGTTGTGGTGGATACACTTAGTAGCTTATCCATGGGTAGTGTGACTCACATAGAGGATGAAAAGAAAGAGCTAGTCCGTGATGTGCATAGATTGGCCCGGTTAGGTGTCCAACTAGTAGATTCTCCTAAGGGTGATTTCACGGTTCATAATGGCTCTAAATCATCATTTCTGGTAGATGTGAAGTCTAAACAATACCTTGATCCTATATTAATGGAGTTGAAAGAGTCGGAACTTCGGAAGTCTGTTGAGGCTTTCTCCCAAGGGAAAGATGGGGTACTTAGGTACCTAGGTCAATTATGTGTTCCGGACGTTGATGGGTTAAGGGAGCAAATTTTAGAAGAGGCTCATGGTTCTAGATATTCTATTCATCCGGGAGCCACCAAGATGTATCGTGATCTACGAGAATTCTATTGGTGGAATGGTATGAAAAAGGATATTTCAGGATTTATAGCCAAGTGCGCTAATTGTCAACAAGTCAAGGTTGAGCACCGAAGGTCGGGAGGCTTTTTACAAGATATTCCAATTCCCACTTGGAAGTGGGAAGAGGTGACTATGGATTTTATTGTGGGTTTGCCCCGTACTCAAAGGAAACATGATTCTATTTGGGTCTTTTTTGATAGGATGACCAAATCAGCCCACTTTATTCCCATTAAGGCATCTCACTCAGCGGAAGAATATGCCAAGTTGTATATAAGGGAGATCGTGAAGTTGCATGGAATTCCTCTATCTATCATTTCGGATCGGGGTACTCAATTACAGGTCACTTTTGGAAATCATTCCAAAAAGGGTTTGGTACTAAGGTGAAGCTTAGCACCGCTTTCCACCCTCAAATGGATGGTCAAATGGAACGTACCATTCAAACTTTAGAGGATATGTTGAGGGCGTGTGTTATAGACTTTAAAGGTAATTGGGATGATCACTTGCCCTTAATAGAATTTGCCTACAATAATAGTCACCACTCAAGTATCGATATGGCTCCTTTTAAAGCTTTGTATGGTAGGAGATGTAGGTCTCCGGTAGGTTGGTTTAAAGTAGGTGAGATTTCCCTTATTGGTCCCGAATCGATTTATGAGGCTATTGAGAAAGTTCGTCTCATTAGAGAGAGGTTGAAATGGCTCAAAGTAGGCAAAATTCTTATGCCAATGTTAGAAGGAGGTATTTAGAATTTGAAATTTGTGATTGGGTCTATTTGAAAATCTCACACATGAAGGGTGTGATGAGGTTTGGGAGGAAAGGGAAACTTAGTCCCCGGTTTGTAGTTCCTTATCAAATTTTGTAGCGTATTGGGAAGGTTGCCTATGAGTTGGCCCCGGTTCACCCAGTATTTCATGTTTCTATGCTCAAAAAGTGTATTGGGGATCCGGTGTCCATTATTCCTCTAGAAGGGTAGGGAGTTGATGAAAGACAATCCTATGAAGAGGTTCCTGTAGAGATCCTTGACCGGCAAGTCAAAAGGTTGAGAAACAAGGAAGTAGCTTCCGTTAAGGTTTCATGGAGAAATCATCTAATTTAGGGTGCTACTTGGGAGGCCGAGGCCGATATGAAGTCCCGATACCCTCATATCTTTCCTTCTACTCCTAATCAAGCTTGAGGTAAGTAGTCTCTCTTGAGTTTTAGTGTTTTGGGAGTCATGTGTGTAAATGAGTTTTTTCATGATTTCCTTATGTTATGCATGTTCTTGATGAAATTCATGTTTAGTGAGAAAATGAGTTTTCATGGTTATGTTCCTCATGTTCTTGTGCATTTAGTAAAAATTGCCTATTTGACTTCATGAGATGTATTGATGAGCATGCGTTAGAGTGCTTTTGAGAGATTTGGCATATTGGCTCCATGATGTTGTGTTAAGCATTATTTAGTTGGGGAAAAGTTAGTTCCTCTTATGAATATGAGAAATATGGAGCTTCATGCATATTGGGTTGTTAGACGTAGTTCCTACTCCCTTGTATTGCATTGATTATATGTTGAGACGGAGTTGATGTTTCCTCCTTTGAATTGTGCATTATTTTGATGTTTCATGCATGATGGGCTGCTAGTCTTGAGTCTTTAAATCCGTAAGGTGTCCAGATAATCATTCGAGGACGAATGTTCCCAAAGGGGAGATAATGTAAAATTCTGGAAAGTTCTAAACTAAACTAGTGTCTAACATGGAACTTAAAGTTTGACGCTAGGGTTAAAGCTTAGGAAATACCTCCCCGTACCTTAAATTCATGTTTACATGTTAGAAAGTCAAGGCCTAAACCCCAAGGACCAACCATGGGTACTTAAGGAAAAGGCTTTGAAAGTTGCATGGGCAGTGACCCACGAAGGCAACCTACACCCCGTAGGTCCAACCATGCCCCATAGGTGGGGGTCGTGGGTCAAGCCCTCCAAAACAAGCTGCAGGTCATGACCTATAGACCTGCAGGATGGCCAGTAGTCCAATCCATGGACCGTAGGTAGGTCTAAGGCGTAGGTCATGCCTGCAACCTGCCCACTCTCGGCCAACGTAAGGGTAAATTCCTAGGTTAGTTATTATGAAATGAGTTCGTTTTATGTTGATTATTTAGACCTATATAAGGGTTTTTAAGCAATTGAATAACCCATATACTTCATAAATCTTAACTACCCAAATCATAACCAACTTAACCCTCCCCAAAATCTTCTCTCTAAAACCTCCATTGAAGAAAAAGAAGAAGAAGTCAAAGTCTAGGGTTCAAGGACTCATTGTTTCTACTCAAATTCATGAAGAATCCTCAATTAAGGTATTGTAGTTTTGATTGATGGTTAGCTTTTATCCATGAAGTCCTTAAACTCTCAATTTCAAGGTAGAAAGGTCTCCAAAACCTAGGGTTTTCACTCCAAGTCATGGATTCTTTCTTAAAAAAATTTCATTGATTTAATTATCATATATTACGGTTGAATTGTTGATTATAGTAGTTTTTATGATAAAATCATCCATGAATCCATGAAATCCCCATAACCCTAATTTGTGACTTTGTGATGTGGGTGAATTGCAGTAAGATGAATACCATGAAATTGCAATTGTAGTAGTTCAGTTATTTAAATCATGCTATCATCATTATCTAATGTAGTAATTCTAGATAGGATTGGCTGAATGTGATCTATGGCCCTTGAAGGGCAAAACATGAGAATTGGCTATATGTATGAGACTTGTGTGTATCCAATTAGATTGCTTTGAGAGTAAAGTGAATACATTATAATCTAATTGTTGTGTTGATTGGATGATTATTCTTACTTGCACACTTAGGTATGAATGCCATACAATGTGAAAGGTTTGACACATGTAGTGATTCTAAGGGTTGAAGACTAGTCTCCCCTAATGAATGTAGGAGCTTTAGAATGAGTTGTTGGATTGAGTATCAAGACATTCTTACTTAATTATAAAGTTAAGTCAAGACTTAATATAAACTCAATGGGAGTTATGCTTAGCACCGAGTGGATAGTGATATGAGATGCAAGTCCTCACGATAGTAGAGGCCGGGTTTCTAGGAACAATCTCTTGGGATGGAAGCCCTTACGTTAGTAGAGGTCGGGTTTTCTAGTAGCAATACCATTATCCCATAAACTATGTGCCCACATAGGTCTTTAGCTAGTGGACCCACCTAAGCTAAGAGTATAGTTCTACCTTAGGCAAGTAGGACAACCCCTTTTCGGTGTGGGGAGACATCGGATTCCATGATTAAGCTCTCATGATCTATGTCGGTTAAAGTCAATCCCACTATGGTAGAATGAACTAGAATATGATTTATGTACAATAGTTACTCAATAAGCTTTCCTTAGTATGGGTAGGAGTATGGGATCTTATTCATACATTGCACAAGGATGATTTGAGGATATTTATGGTATGTTTCCATTTATGATATAGTGATCAATATGTTTAATATGCTTGTATCTTATGCTTTTGCACATAGTTTTCATGATGATCCTTATCTTGGTAAAATGCATAGTTTTCAACTAAATTGTCCTTTTTAGCATGTTTTAAGGTTTGTATGCATAGCTACCATACTTAGTGCATTTTTATACTAACCCATACTTCATCTATATTTTTTTATAAGTGTAGGTCCCGGTTCTTGAGGTGGTATCCTTCTTGCTTGAAGCTTGGATTGACTATTCTCCTCGCTTATTGGTGAGTCCTCATGGTTCGAGGACGGATGATGATTTTCTAGTTTCATTGTTGTACTTTCATTTGAGAATTATGTTGTTAAGGGCTTTGACCCTATTTTGAAACTCCTATTGTAATAGATGGTATTAGATGAGACAAGTACAGACTTCCGCTTTACTTTGATTTCTAAAGACTTTGAAAAATGTATTTCTACTCTATATTGTTCTTCACTTATGTGATGATGATGCTAAGTGGCTTTCATGATGCTTTAGGGGCATTATGTGCCTTGTTACGTCTAGGGGGTACCCTTGGGTCGTGACATTCTTCCCAATTGGTCCTAGCCATATCTGCAAAACACATCGAAAACAGTTAGGAATAGTTCAAGAAAATTTGCAGAATTCAAGTTGAAGAAAGACTCGCCGAACCAGTCGCCGAGTCACTTTGGCGAGTAAGATCGGGCTCGCCGAAAGGATCAGCTTGAAATTTTTCTAGAAATATGGCTTATTGGTGATGTGCAGGGCCTTTCGGTGAGTTGACGACACCACTCGGCGAGTTTAGACTAACCCACCAAAATTCACAGTGTGTTTTAGGGGTTTAGGGCGCAGAAAGGGTGATCAAAGGACCTGTCGGTGAGTCACCGAGTGAAGTCGGCAAGCTCAGGCTTCCCACCAAAAATTACAGACTCCAATTAGCCAAGTTAAGCAATTAAAGGTGATAAAATGGGGACGTCGGCGAACCGTTCAGCAAGCTCAACGCAGCTCGCCAAATTGCCCAACGTGCCAAATTTCAACCCTGTTTCCCAAAATCAAGCCTACATCCCGCAAAATAAAAATCAAACTCACACATAATGCAATTCATAAAGGACCCACAAGACCCATGCCTCCAAGGTACTCAAACTTACCCCGGTTTGGCCAAAATTGGCCATTTGATGACTTTTACGCTTAAAAATGACATAAATCCCTCCATCATTGGGAAAATTACATCATTTGGCTCAATTAGGGGTTACTTAGACTTCACGCAACTAGACCCAACATAAAATAACCAAAACCCAACAATTTAGACTCAATTTTTATGCATTAAACACGAGGATTCATCATTTTAAGCAATTACGCACACTTTCGAAACACAAAATAGGCAAACCAACGAATCAAACACGAGTTAAACACAAGCCCAACACACAACAACACAAATCTACCAAGAGCATTTGAGTTCAAAAACTAATCTAGAGTTCGGGGTTCGAAAAACCAACCTTAATGCTAAATAGAGAATTTTATAAGCTAGGCAGCAAAGTAATCCAAATCCAAGCACGAGATCACACATACAAACGAAGGAAGATAGCAAAATACGGAAAAGTAATGATAATCTAGATTGCGGGTGAGAATGTACGGGGTTAGAAATGAGAGAATGTGAAAGTTTTTGAAAATTTAAATCGTTTGGCCTTTTAAACCTTTCAGTTCGCGCCCTTTTAGCCGTATAAATCGACCATGCCGAACCACTCAGTAATCCGCCGAGTGGTGACTAACCTCGCCGAGTCTTACAGGACCTCTAGTCAGTATAGAGGTCCAAACAACGAACAAAATTAGGCTCGGTGAGTCACCAATTCAGCCAATGGCTCACCGAGTTTTACAGACTTCCACTTTCTATTGTTGTGAGTCCAACGGCGGTCCAAGTCAGGCTCGCCGACCTCTTCGGCGAGTTGCCGACTAGACTCTTGGCTCTCAAAACTGCACATACTCAAGCACACTCCACTTTCAACCTGCACAATCAACACTCGTTATTCAAAAACAAATACAAAGCATTAAAAACTTGGGTTGCCTCCAAGGAATCACTCTAGTTAACGTCATGGCACGACGCAAGTACCCATTTAAGCTTCATTTTTAGGGTTTGCCAAAATATCACTAGGCAACCCCCCTTGTTGTCTTAGGTTAAAATGTGAAGAAATCTAACCCATTTAGGTCTCCAGCTGCTTAATTGAGATTGAGTAAGAGGTCAGCGTCTGGTTGAGAGTCGAAACATCCTCTTTCATTTCTTTTAAAACTTTAACGGACCCTACAACCTTGTTGAGAATGCGTGAGAGCATGTATTCCGTGCGACCACCCTCAGAATCTTTGGGCTTTTGACGCTCATGTGGAGGAACATACCTATCTTTCTCCTCATTTCTTTCCTTCCAATCTATCAAGGTCTCTCCAGCCTTCATCCATGTTCGAATCCTGATTTCCACCCGGTCTTGGGTAGTTAGCATGATAACCTTCTCCTTGGTTGGCTAGGAAGTTCACTTCCTCATTGTACTGAGCTTCAAATTGGTATTCATCAAGGTTTACTCCTCCAACAGCCGCAGAATTAACACTCCTTGTACTAACACCCATGACATTTTTAGACAAGATATCCAGTTGGATCATCATCTTTGCCATGTTTTGGTCTCTCTTGATCTTTTTCGATCTGCTCCTTTGTCATTCTAAAGTTGAGAGGAGAGACTTGATCTTCACGAGTGTACCACGCCCTATTGATCTTGGTCATGCAATCAAGGAGTTGTTAAGCTATTTCATAGGGTTGTTGCATTATACCACCGGGAACAAGTTGGTCAGCAACTCTTTTGTTCACCAAGTCAAGGCTCCTATAAAAGTATTACAGCAGTAGGTTGTTGGGTAATCCATGAATTGGGTATTGCAACAACAACTTTTTAAACCTCAGCCATGTCTCGTGGAACGGTTCACCTTCCAAGCATTTGAAACTTCTGATGCTATCCCTAAGCACCATCATCTTTGACAAAGGGAAAAATCTCAATTGGAATACTGTAACCAATTCCATCCAAGAACTGATGGAATCTCTTTGCAATTCAGCCAACCACTTGCTTGTCTTGCCCATTAGAGAGAATGGGAACAACCTCAAATAGACCGATTCTTGCGATATGTTCTTAAATGAGAACGGTCCATAGACATCAACAAAATTTCTAATATGCTCATGGGGATCCTCATGAGCTTGCCCCCCAAATAAACCCTTCAGTTGTAGGAGCTGAAGCATGGTGCTTGTGATGTGAAAAACAGTGTTTCCTTCGGCTGGAGATAAATGAATGGCTTCAACACCACCCATTTGGACTTGTTCATTGGCGTTTGGGTCATTGAGGTTTCCAACATCATCTTGGTGGCCCACTTGGCTATCATTACTTCTGTTAACGCTCATCTCCTCCTCTGTTTAACACAGCAACACAAAACCAAAAAACAAAATTAAGTAGATTCAACTAGAACTAAAAAGAGCACAATTCAACTTCACCAAAAGAATTTCAAACAACACCACTCC
This sequence comes from Solanum acaule, assembly GCA_036250505.1. NCBI lineage: Eukaryota > Viridiplantae > Streptophyta > Magnoliopsida > Solanales > Solanaceae > Solanum > Solanum acaule. Next base: position 24,966 of record JAJOOR010025013.1, on the reverse strand, counting down.
CCGACAGCGGCGCCATTTTGAATTAACGTTTCAAGCACACCTCTTCCAATTCTAGGTGTCAACAATCGTAAATTAGTATAACCCAACTAAATGAGTTGGGGTCGAATCCCACAAGGAGTGGTACATGTTTTAAATTCAATTAGGAAGTGAAAATGTGGTCTAATTAGCCATAGGAATAGAAATTATCGAGAAAAGACATTTATCAAGTAGAAGCGGTGACAAGAATGTCAGATGAGGTTTTTTTGGTTTTATTTATCAACTACAAACAGTCAAAAAAGAACTTCGAACTAACAATAGGGAGAAGGACTCTAGGGATGTGATCGATTATAGGCAAATATAGGCATATGGGTAATTGCAACTACTAGTAAATAACTTAGTATCAGTGAGTAGGCTAGACTATAAGAGAGATAGTTTTCTCTCGAACAACTACCCCGAATAAGGTGATTTCTTTCAAACATCAACAATCATGACAATAAAGAACAAACCACACCTTAATTCATTCACTCACTCGATCTAAATGTGTGGGATTGGGTTTAGGATTTACTCTCTCGAGCTAAACCCAGCTCAACCCAATACCCACAAATCATCAATCAATAATCTTAGTTCTAAAACATCTCTCTCAAGCAAGCCAATAGCACAAAGATAGAATTGCATTTGCAACTACAACTCATAAATGAACCAACAGTTAATGATTAAACTCACTTCAAAATAGCATTTAAACTAGTAATTAACAATACTCATAAACTAATTCAAACCATAATCACATGATCACACCCGAAGAATTGGGGTTTTAGCCAAACATTATAAAAAGGTAAAAATATTTACCGAATTGATTATCCATCAACTGGGTAAGAGTGATTTAATCTTTACAATGATTCAACTTGTTGAATCTTCGAAACTCACTTCCAAAATCTCCAAATTGAACTTCTCCAATTCTTCAAAACTATGATAAACTATAGAAAAAAAAAAGTTCTAAGCTAAAATCGTCTTTTTCAAAAATGTATCCACATGTGTCCAGATACTAAACTAAATGTTCAAAATCTAATTTATAGTTGCCAAAAAAAAGTTACAAATGTCTAGTTGGCAAAGTAAGTCAGGCTCGCCGAACCACTCAGTGAGCCGCCCTTTGACCTCTTTCATCACCTTTTCATCTTGGGATTCAACATCCTTGAGTTCTATAACTTTGAGCGATCTAGCATGCTTCACGGAACTGTTCGATGATGCGCCGACTGCTTCATTTTGTCGCCGACTTGGTTTCTCCACTCAGGGCTAGCACACTGGAACTTTAGGCAGTCAAATTAGCCACTCGACGATTCGTCAAGTGCTCTTGGCAATCACCAAGCTTGCCTTTCTTCATTTATTCAGTTTGTTTTGTTCCTTTTTGCCTGTTAGTGTCCTTGCTTTGTTCCTCAATTCATATACCTGAAAATCAAGGCTTAAACATAAGTTTATGGCACAAATTAAGCATTTGAGGACACTAAATCTATATAAACAAAGCCCCAAATGATTCTAAATCTCAGACTCATCAGGAAACTATTCTAAATGGTAGTAAGCTAAAATCTGGAAAAGAGAGCTCATGTATTAACAGTTCAAAAACCAATTGATAGTTGCCAAAAATTAGCCATGAAGGGCCATTAGGCGAGGTAAGTCGGGTTCGCCGAGTGGTTTGGCGAACGGCTCTTTGCTCTCTTTTATCGCCTTTTCGCATTGGCTCTCAGCTTTCTCAAGTCCTGTAACTTTGTGCGATAACTCTTATCATCGCAGAACTGATCGGTGACATGCCGACATCCCCTTTCCTTTCGCTGACTTGGTTTCTTCCCTCAAGGCTGGCACACTGGAACTTTTGGCGGTCAAAATAGCCACTCGGCGATTTGCAAAGTGCTCTTGGCGATCATCAGGCTCGCCTTTCTCCATTTCTACAGTTTGTTTTGTTCCATTTTGCCTGTTAGTGTCCTTGATTTGCTCCTCAATCCATATGCTCTAAAATAAAGGCTTTAACATCAGTTCATGGCACAAATTATGCATTTGAGGACACTAAAACTATATAAACTAAGCCCCAAATGAGTCCAAATCTCGAACTCATTAATTATTCAATCACTTGTCTTCTTTCACACATATTCATGTGCATTATTCAATCACTTGTATTCTTTCAGACATATTATGCACTGCTATCACATTCACTTTAGGGAATGAAGCGGTTTCAATGGAATATGTTTCGTGACTATTTTTCTATCAAAAGCACATTGTTTGCTTTAATAGTCAATATATCATCAATATAGTGCATTGGTACTTAGATCTAATGTCTTATTCATATAAATGTGTCTTAGGCCATAAATTTATGGGACATAAATCCAACATCTTCTATCATTGTAGTGCACCGAAACTTTTAATTCGATGTCCTAGCTTCTTGGTGCGATTGAACATGAATCCACTGTCTTACTCTCTTAGAGAGATTGGAAATTAATCCATTATCTTACCCTCTTAGTGCGATTGGAAATGAATCAATTGTCTTACCCTCTTGATTCGATTGGACATGAATCCATCATCTTACCCGCAATTAATGACATATTATGTCACAATACATTAAGATTCACCATCGAACCTTTAAAATATCACCACTTCCAATTGCAAAAAAAAATTAGTTACAACAGATCATATATAAAGTACATATAATCAACATTACAGTAATAAATGTAATCAAATAAAACATGTACCTTTTATCACCGAATTTACTTGTATTGGTCATATCTATGTTTTGCCAATTTGCCACCTTCTTTTGTTGTTTTCACGTCATTTTGGAGTTGGAGCCAAAGCTCTCTTCTCGTACTTCTTAATTTAAATAAGCACTCCATAATTCTCCCGTTCCAAACAGTCCAAATGAAAGACCCTGTAGGCTAGGAAGACCAAAATGCAGAATTACAGAAGTTGTAGGTGCCTCAAACAGGGCCACCTACGGACCGTAGGTTGACCCACAGAATGTAGGTGGAGTCCGTGGTTGGCCACCTGCAACCCCCTCCCTAGAAACCCAAAACAAATTCAGCTAAGAGTCGACCCATGCCAGGACCTACGGACTGTAGGTGGCACCACGATTTGTGGTCCATGGCCATGGTTCAAGACCCCCTAAAGCCATCCTCTGAAGCTAGTCGACGACTGACCAGGATGGACCGTAGGTCAGTCGACGGTCCATCGATCAGGTCCGTCGATTGGCCTCGACAACTTTTAAGTCAGGGGTCTTTTGGTCTTTCTCCTATGCATTGGATACCTAAACTACATTGTTTAACCCCTAAACTACGTCGTTTTGGTCAGTTTTAGCTTAGTAACTTAATCAGACCTTACCCTAACCAATTCATTCTCCCAAAAATCAATAAAACCAAGCAGAAGAAGAGAGAAAGCATCGACCAAACCCTCTCAAAGAACGCAGCTGGTTTCCCTCAGTTCCTGCCTCGAAATCGAAAGATTTCTCCATGTAATTCATCACCAGGTATGTGGGATTTAACTAGTGGGTTCCTTTCACCCATTAGGTCCTTAAAATTCAGTCACATTCTTTATTCCCTTCATTATGTTTAGACTTAGGGTTTCTAGAACTTCAGAATATTGTTGTGATTAAGCTATTAGATTAATCCTAATCAAAATATTACATTTTCGTAACTATGTTGCTTAATTCTTGCATAAAATTCAGAACTCTAGTCTTGTAGATTCGTTTAGTTCATCAATTACACTTGCTAGGTCAGTTTATACACGCTTCAGTTTTCAAATGTTTCTTTATCAGTTCTTAACGTTGCATTTTTAGTTAGCATGTCAGAATCTTTAGCTATTCAATTTCTTTCAATTCTGATGTCTTGTACGCATTTTATTTGGGAGCAAGCTTAATATCGAGTTGGATTAGGGTCAGTCACCCTCACAGTCCCAGAACTACATGCTCTCATAGATTAAGTCCCCTATGTAGGCATCACATTTAGTGATCACGCCAGTCATGCCTTTATACCCCTGGCAAGGTATATTGGGTCCTCTCGATGGGGCGTATACATCGGACACCACGTTTAGATCACATGGTTTTATGTCGGTTAATAGTAGCTCCCACAGTCAGATTCTAGTGCATTGACCAGGTTACTAGTTATATTTCAGTATTCAGTTTCAGTATGTTATGAACTTGGTCATTGCATTCAGTTTAGTTCATGTTCAGTATGTTTAGTATATTCTTCATGTTCATCTTTTATTATTGATCAGTATGCTTTATTCAGTTATGTATAAATTTTTTAGTTTTATCCTATTGTGCATGATCAGTACCTTTCAAGTACTGACGCATACTCTATGCTACATCTTCTCATGATGTAGGTTCAGGTCCTCAACATTCAGATCGCGTGTAGATCAGTTCCCGATCCATACTCATCATTATCAGTGGAGAGTCCTTATTCTTCAAGGACGGTAAACATATTTTCTTTTACTTTCAATTTCAATTTTGCTATAGTTAGTTAGGGGCATGTCCAAGTTAGATAGAGGATTATTTCATACATTGTTGGATTCAGTTTTTGCTTTGAGTTTGATCCTTCAGTTGTAATTAAACTCACAGTTTATATATTCAGACAGTATTGGGTCTTCCCCATCAATTTAGTTTATATTATGATTTTAAGCTTCCGCACAATATTTCTCATTTCAATTTATCTTAGTATGTTATGATATGCCTACTCAGGGTTATCTTGGGGTCATTCGTGATCCTAAGTCCCGTGTTTATGTCAAGGGGGTAGCCTCGGGGGGTGACAAACTTTGTATCAGAGCACTAGGTTTAAGAGTCCTAGGATGTCTGAAAAGTCGCACTAGGTAGAGTCCCTTTCATGAGTGTGAAGCGCGCCACACCTATGATGGGGAGGCTACAAAGTGTATTATGAAAAACTTCACTTTCGTGTTATTCTTATCGTGCGTGGGTATGATCTCCTTTCTAATTATGTGTTATGTGTTTCAGATCATGCCTCCTCGTAGAGATTACACAAGGAATGCTAATGCTTGCAACAATGTCGCAGTTCTTCCAGTCCTTGATCATGAGGTTTCGAATACAGAGTTTCGAAATGTCATTCAGCTTTTGGCTCACAGTGTAGCCAACCAGAACAACCAGCACGTTCCAGTCCCTGCGAATGCTAGTGGTGGATCAATGGTGGCTAGGGTCTGTTATTTTGTTAGGATGATTTCGCCTAAGTTTCTAGGGTCGCAAGTTTGTGAAGACCGCTAGAATTTTATTGATGAGGTTAAAAAGATCTTTGGAGTGATGCAAGTAACTGGAAATGATAGGGTAGAGTGGGTTTTCTACTAGCTCAAAGAGGTAGTTCACATTTGGTTCACTCAATGGAAGGAAAATAGGGGTGAGAATGCAGCTCCTGTAACTTGGGAGTGTTTTACCGGGGTTTTTCTGGACAAGTTCTTTCCAAGAGAGTTGAGAGGGGCAAAAGCTTAGGAATTCATGAATTTGAGGTAAGGCCTTATGTCAGTCCAAGAGTACAAACTTAAGTTCACCCAGCTCTCTAGGTATGCTCAACATATGGTTGCCGATCTCAGGGCACAAATGAATAAGTTCCTTTTTGGGGTATCTGACTTGGTGAAGACAGAGTGCAGAAATGCTATGTTGTTGGAGGCTATGAGTATCTCTAGGCTCATGACTCATGCTCAGCAGGTTGAGGGAGATAAGCTTAGGGAACAGGCTAAGTACAACAAGAAGACTAGGACAGGCAACTATGATAACTCTTAGCAAAAATTAGGTGGTGGAAATAGCCCACATTTTCAGCAAAGGTCTTTAGCTCTAGCACCTTTATCAGTTAGTGCTCTATCCCCCCCAGGTTTTGACAGGATCAGAAAGGTAGGGCATCATGCTCTAAGTCTCAGGGGAGTGTTTCATGTACCAGAACCTACCCAACTTGTCCAAAGTGTGGTAAGAACCATCCGGGCAAGTGTCTTGTAGGAAAGGATAGATGTTTTGGGTGTGGTTAGTCTTGTCACAGGTTGAGGTAACAATGTAAGGCTCAGTCTACAGCTCCAGTAGCACCAGCAGGTCGCCCAACTTAGCAAGGTGCTCTATCTGGTACATATGGCGATCAGCGCTAGAACAGGTTGTATGCTCTCCAGGTTCACCAGGACCAGGAAGATTCTCCTAATGTGGTCACTAGTACGTTATGAGTCTTTCTCTTAGATGTTTATGCTTTGTTAGATCTAGGGGCTAATCTTTCCTTTGCAACTCAATATATAGCAGTAAACTTTGATGTCAGTCCAGAAACTCTCTTAGAGCCCTTCTCAGTCTCTACTCCAATTGGTGACCCAGTTATCGCTAGGCGGGTATACAGAAATTACCCTGTCACAGTCTCTTAAAAAATCACCTCAGCAGATCTTGTAGAGTTAGAAATGGTAGTGTAACGACCCGTAAAACGAATAGGTGAAACTAGAGCCTAACTAGAGTGTCTTTGAGTTGATGTGAGGTTTGAGGTGGTAAAATGTTGTCCCGACTATGGTAGAGGGGTTTAGGGGTTAAACGTCAAGGTACGACTCCCCAAGGACCACCCTAGGAGTCCTTGAGGAGGACCATTAGCCTAACCCCCAAGACCCCAAAGAAACTTGAAGTTTGTCAAAATGAGGTGACCTACGGATGGGGTCCACGCCCCGTAGGTCCATCCACGCCCCGTGGATGGCCTCCGTAGGTCAAGGACCCATTTAGTATGTCTCTGATCCAAACCACGCTAGGATAGGATGGTTTGTGGACCCACCCATGGTCTGTGGACCCACCCACGGTCCGTGGGTGGGGGTCCGTGGTTTGCCACTGTAAAAGTTGTTATGGTTCGGCCATTATGGGGTTCTTTTGGTAAATTGTTTTTTAGTTGAGTTAAGTTGGGGGACGGTTTTAATTGGTTATTTAAAGTATTTTAAGGGTTTTTAAAGTATTAAACTCAATTTTCAATTCAGTATTTCAAAACCCAAATTAGAAACCTCCCCTCCCCTCCAAAAGTTCTCTCTAGAAACCTCCATTGGAGGTGAAGGATTCAAGCTTCCAAGGTCAAGACTTCAAGTTTTTCAAGGGATTTTCGTGGAGTTCTTCCATAAAAGGTATGGTAGTCTTCATCCTTGACTTAGTTTCTTTCAAGGAGCCAATTTCAAAAGTGATTTCAAGTCTCCAGTGTTTTCCCCAAAACCCTAGTTTTCAATCTTTGCATGGGTTTGATTCCAAACAACTTTCAAAGGCTTTATTGCATTGAATTATGAATGAATTGTGGTTTTAATAATGAATTAAGATGATTTCTTCCTAAAACCCATGTTTTCCCCCAAATTCTTAAGTGGTGAATTGAGATTGGGAATTGATTGATTATGCAAGTATGTTGAATTGTTGATGTTTTATATTGGATTAGTTATTGAATCATGTCAATTTCCTTATCTATTGTAGTATCTTAGATTTATGGGTTGATGTTGGTTCATAGCCCTAAGGGACAATTTCATGAAGGCTTATGTATGATTATGATATGAAGTCTATGTGTGTGATCTCAATGAAAGTGTTATGATCGTGTTTAGAATGTAATTGTGTTATGATTGAATGTTTTTTTCTCAATTAACACCTATGAATGATGAGGCTATATGTGAAAGGTTATTCTCACATACACGCACACTCATGAATGACTAATGAATGAAGTTTCTATGATTATGTTAATGATGATGAGTTGATTGAAAGGCGATTCTCAATTGTACTCTAATGAATGATAATGACATGTTGTGAAATGAATTTCTAACAATATGGGGATTCTTAGTTGAAAGGCTATTCTCATCTTTAAATCTATGAGCTATCCAATGAATGAATGTTGGGTTTGGGATGGATACTCACGTGAGTCGAGGTGGGGTATATAGTAACAATCATTATCCCATAATAATGAATGAAAGTAATGAATGTTAAGTACTTTGTGGGGAATAATGCCAAGCACCGAGAGGATATGAAATGAGATGGAAGCCCTCACGTGAGTTGAGGCGGGGTTTCTAGTAGCAATCTCTTGAGATGGATGCCCTCACGTAAGTTGAGGTGGGGTATCTAGTAGCAATATCCCTATCCCATAACTATATGCCCACATAGGATATTAGCTAGTGGATCCACCTAAGCTAAAAAGTAATGGTCCTACCTTAGGAAAGTAGGAATCCCTTATCCGGTGAGGGTGACACCGGGATTCCATGAGTTGCTCACATGGTCTATGTCGGTTAAGGCTTACCCCCACAAAGAATGTTAATGAACTATGGCTTCTCCAGAATGCAGTACTTAGTATGGATGGTAGTATGGGATGCCATCTATGCATTGACAAGTACGCTTGGAGAGTAGTCATGGTGTGTTCCTTTATAGTGTTAAATGAATGAATGTGCTCTTATGATGATGCTAATGGAGAATGTTGTTCTAATGTCTAATGAATGAAGGTGTTCTTAATGAAACTAATGAAGAATGTTGACTTATAAGTTTAATGTAAAGATGCATGTTATACTTGGATTGTATTGTGAGTTACTTCCCTGTCATGACTTGTTGAGTATGAATGTGCCTTGTCTATGGTGGCTCCAAAGGAGTACTTAGTGTGAGTAGTAGTATGGGATGCTACTCATACATTGCACAAGTATGACTTAGGGTTGTCCTAGATGTTGGTCCTAATGTGATGTTATGACTTATGAAATGTTCATGTCTCTTATGTATGCGTATTGTTTAAGGATGGAAAGGATGAATGGTAAGTTCACTTTTGGTGGCCTTAATGTGGTACCTAGTGTGGATGGTGGTGTGGGATGCTATTCATACATTGCACAAGGTATAGTTACTTATGGTGAAAGGTTAATGTGATGAAATGGGTTATATGTGATTATGTTCTAATGTGATGAAATGGGTTATATGGTTGATTATGTTCTAATGTGATGAAATGACTTGTATGTTGGTTGTTCTTGTATATTATGCCTCTTATACTCATGTTCATAAAGGTTTTCTCAAATTGGCATAAAGCATGATTTCCAAAGAAAATGTCTGCTTTAAGCATGGTTTTTGCATGGCTATCATACTTAGTACTTTATGTGCTAACCCATATTCCTCCATTTTTACCAAAATGTAGGGTTGTGTATATTTGATATTCTATACTTGAACGATAGGTTTCTAAGGAGCTTGGAGATGAAGACTTGGTGAGTCCTCATAGTTTCGAGGACAAAACCCATTATGTTCCCTTTATGTCTTTTACTTTATGTTTAGAGCTTTTTTATGGGCTTAGTCCCAAAGTTTTATTCAAAGTATTTAGATGCGTTGGGACAATCTACAGAAAAGACTTCCGCTTGCTTTTTATGAAAAATGACTTCAATTGTAAATTTAAAGTTTTAATTTTGTACCATTTTCATTAAATCGAATGTTATGAATGATATGAGGCATGTATGAGACTTTTTGGAGTCTTATACGCCGTGTCACTTCTGAGGTGTAGGCTCGGGTCGTGACAGGTAGACTTTGATTTTATTCTAGGCATGGATTGGTTACATTCTTGTTATGCCTCAATCGATTTTAGAACTGGATCGTTCTCTTTCAGTTTCCCAGCGAACTAGTCTTAGAATGGAAGGGTAGTAGCTCAGTGCCTATGGGTCGATTCATTTCCTACTTTAAGGCCAGAAAGATGATCTCTAAAGGGTATCTCTATCATCTAGTTTGGGTTAAGGATTCAAGCTCTGAAACCCCAACTCTTGAGTCAGTTCCAGTAGTTAATGAGTTCCAGATGTTTTTCCAAAGGATCTTCCCGGAGTTCCTCCCGAAAGAGAAATCAAATTTGGAATTGATATCCTTCCAAATACACAGCCTATTTCTATTCCTCCTTATATAATGGCTCCAGCTGAGCTTAAGGAATTGAAAGAGCAGTTGAAAGACCTACTAGATAAGGGCTTCATCTGACCTAGTATTTCCTCATGGGATGCACCAGTGTTGTTCGTGAAAAAGAAAGATGGTTCTCTCAGGATGTGCATTTATTATAGGCAGTTGAAGAAATCACAATCAAGAATAAGTACCCTATCCCCAAGATTGATGACTTGTTCGACTAACTTCAGGGTGCTAGTCATTTTTTGAAGATAGACCTCAGATCCAGTTATCATCAGCTTAGAATCAGAGATAGTGACATTTCAAAAATAGCCTTCAGAACTCGGTATGGTCAATGTGAATTTTTAGCTATGTCATTTGGAATAACCAATGCTACTGCAGATTTCATGGTTTTGATGAACATGGTGTTCAAGCAGTATTTGGACTTGTTCGTTAGCGTCTTTATTGATTATATTCTCATTTACTCTAGGAATGAGGAAGAACATGAGACTCATTTGAGGGTTGTTCTACAAACTCTTAAAGATCGCCAGTTATTCGCTAAGTTTAGCAAATGTGAGTTTTGGTTACAATCACTTGCTTTTCTTGGGCATATAATAAATAGCGAAGGGATCCGAGTGGATTCTCAAAAAATAGAGGCAGTAAAACAATGGACCAGACCTACCTCTCCTACAGATATCAGAAGTTTCTTGGGTTTACCTGGTTATAACAGAAGGTTCGTGGAAGTATTTTCATCCATAGCTTCTCCATTGACTAAGTTGATGCAGAAGAAGGTTAAGTTTCAGTGGTCAGATGATTTTGAGAAGAGCTTCTCAGAACTGAAAACTAGGTTGACTACAGCTCCTTTTTTTACTCTATTAGAGGGTTCAAATGGTTATGTAATCTATTGTGATACATCCAGAGTTGGCCTAGGTTGTGTGTTGATGCAGCGAGGTAAGGTTAAAGCTTATGCTTCTATACAGCTTAAGGTACATGAGAAGAACTATCTGACTCATGACTTCGAGCTTGCAGCCGTAGTATTTTCCCTAAAGATTTGGAGACACTACTTGTATGGTGTTCATGTAGATGTGTTCATAGACCATAAGAGCCTTCAGTATGTGTTCACCCAGAAAGAGTTGAATCTTCGCTAGAAGAGATGGCTTGAGTTCCTCAAAGACTATCATATGAATGTGCTTTACCATCCTGGTAAGGCTAATGTAGTAGCTTATGCTCTTAGCAGACTATCGATGGGTAGTGTAGCGCATGTTGAGGAGGAAACGAAGGAATTAGCAAAGGATGTTTATCGACTTGCTCGCTTAGGAGTTTGCCATATGACCCTATATTGATTCAATTGAAGGGTGCAGTTCATCAGCAAAAAATTAAGGTTTTCTCCTGAGGGGGAGATGGTGTACTTCGCTACCAGTGATGGTTATGTGTTCCGAAGGTGGGTGAGTTGAGAAAGTAGATTCTTACAGAAGCCCATAACTCCAGGTATTCTATTCATCTAGTTGCCACTAAGATGTACCATGATCTGTAGGAAGTCTTTTAGTGGAATGGCATGATAAAGGATATAGCAGATTTTGTGGCTAAGTGCCATAATTGTCAGCATGTGAAGGTAGAAGATCAGGCACCAGGATGTATGACTCAAGAGATTAACATTCCTACATGGAAGTGGGAAGTGTTAAACATGGACTTCATTGCAGTTTTACCTCGTACTTGCAAACAACATGACTCCATTTGGGTGATAATAGACAGAGTTACTAAGTCCGCTCACTTTTTGGCTGTTAAGACTACATATTCAGCGGAGGACTACGCCAAGCTTTACATTAATGAGATAGTTAGGTTGCATGTGGTTCCGTTGTCTATCATCTCAGATAGAGGTCCTCCGTTTACCTCTTATTTCTAGAAGTCATTTCAGAAAGGTCTTGGTACTCAGGTTAATCTAAGCACAACATTTGATCCATCGAAGGATGGTCAATCAAAGCGTACCATTCAGACCTTAGAGGACATGTTAAGAGCTTGCGTGATCGACTTCAATGGGATAATCACCTTCCACTTATAGAGTTCTCCTACAATAATAACTAGCATTCCAGTATTCAGATACGATTCATGATGCTATGGAAAAAGTTCAACTCATCAGAGATAGACTTAAGACAGCCTAGAATCGCCAGAAGTCTTATGCAGACATAAGGAGAAAGGACTTGGAGTTCCAAATTGATGATTGGGTTTTCCTGAAGGTGTCACCTATGAAGGGAATGATGATATTTGGCAAGAAAGGGAAGCTCAGTCCTAGATATGTAGGACCTAACAGGATCTTGAAAATAGTTGAAAAAGTGGCCTATTAGTTAGAGTTGCCAGTAGAACTAGCAGCGGTGCATCCGGTCTTTCACATTTCGTTGTTGAAGAAGTGTGTGGGTGATCAAGCATCCATAGTTCCATTGGAAAGTGTGGTTGTGAAGGATAGTCTCACTTATGAAGAGGTACCAGTTGAAATTCTTGATCGTCAGGTTCGAAAGTTGAGAAACAAAGAAGTCGCTTCAGTTAAGGTTTTGTGGAGGAGTCAGTCCATAGATGGAGCTACTTGGGAAGTAGAAGCAGCCATGAAGGCTAAGTATCCTCATCTCTTTCCTTCCAATTCCATTCCAGTTTGAGGTAATAGCTAATCTCTAGTCTTTTAGTTAATCTAGCATAAAATTCAGTCTTAGTATCATGTTCCTTCAGTTATACTTGCATTTTCAGCGTATTTGCATGCTCTTGAAACTTAGTTCAATCAGATTTCAGTTCCAGTACTTAGTGGTAGGGTTTCAGCTCTATCCCTCCATAATCAGCAAGTTTAGTCTTCATTCGAGGACGACTGTTACCAAAGGGGAGATAATGCAACACCCCGTAGGCTAGGAAGACCAAAATGCAGAATTCCAAAAGTTGTAGGTGCCACTAACGGGGCCACCTATGGACCGTTGGTGGGGTCCGTGGTAGGCCACCTCCAACCCCCTACCCAAAAACCCAGAAAAAATTCAGCGAAGGGTTGACCCACGCCAGGACCTACGGACTGTAGGTGGGACCACGTTTTGTGGTCCAAGGCCGTGGTTGAAGACCCTTTAAGGCCATCCTCTGAAGTCAGTCGGCAACTGACCAGGACGGACTGCAAGTCAGTCGACGGTCCGTCAGTCAGGCTCGTCGATTGGCCCTGACAGGTTTTAAGTCATGGGTATTTTGGTCTTTCCCCTATGCGTTGGACACCTAAACTACGTCGTTTAATCCCTACACTACATCGTTTTGGTAAGTTGTAGCTTAGTAACTTAATCAGACCTTACCCTAACCAATTTATTCTCCTAAAAATTGATCAAACCAAGCAAAAGAAGAGAGTAAAAATCTACCAAACCCTCTCCAAGAACGCAGCAGGTTTCCCTAAGTTCCATCCCCGAAATTGAAAGATTTCTCCATGGAATTCATCAACAAGTATGTGGGATTTCACTAGTGGGTTCCTTTCACCCATTAGGTCACTAGAATTCACTCAGATTCTTGATTCCATTCATTATATTTAGACTTAGGGTTTCTAGAACTTCAGAATATTGTTGTTATTTAGCTGTTAGATTAATCCTAATTAGAATATTACATTTTCGTAAGTATGTTGCTTAATTCTTGCATAAAATTCAGAACCCTAGTTGTGTAGATTCGTTTAGTTCATGTATTACACTTGCTAGGTCAGTTTATACAGATATACATGCATCAGTTTTCAAATTTTTCATTATCAGTTCTTAATGTTGCATATTCAGTTAGCATGCCAGAATCTTGAGCTATTCAGTTTATTTCAGTTGTGTTGTATTGTGCACATTCTTGTTGGGATTAGGCTTAATACCGAGTTAGACTAGGGTCTGTCACCCTTATAGTCCCAGAACTACGTGCCCCCATAGGTTGTCCCCTCTATGGGCATCACATTTAGTGATCACGCAAGTCATGCCTCTATACCCCTGGCAAGATATATTGGGTCCTCTCGATGGGGCATATACATCGAACTCCACGTTTAGATCACGTGGTTTGATGTCAGTTAATAGTAGCTCCCACAATCAAATTCTAGTGCATTGACCATGTTACCAGGTATATTTCAGTATTCAGTTTCAGTATGTTATGAACTTGGTCATTGCATTCCATTTAGTTCTTGTTCAGTATGTTCAGTATATTCTTTGTGTTCGTCTTATATCATTGATCAGTATGCTTTATTCAGTTATGTATATATTCAACTTTATCCTATCTTGCATGCTCAGTACCTTCAAAGTACTGACGCATACTCTGTGCTAAATCTTCTTGTGATGTAGGTTCAGGTCCTCAGCATTCAGATCGCATGTAGATCGGTTCCTAATACTTACTGTCATGACCCAGATCGTCGTGATTGGCACCCATAATAACCCTCCGGTGGGAGAACCATTAATACTAATTAGCTAACCATGAACTACACAACTTAATCAAAACTAAGGCATTTAAAGATACGGAAGCAAGTTTAAATGCTAAAGGAAAAATAGAGTTCCCATAAACTCCAAAAGTCTATCCAACAAAATGCGGAAATAATGCCTAGAACGTGAAAGTCAATGTACCAAAACTCTAACAAAGAACAGAAGTCTAAGTAAATAGGTACAACCCAATTTAACATAAGAAATCTAGGGTACTAGTCTAAGTCCGAAGATGTGGACATAAACAAAATGAGAACTCATGGCTGCCCGAAAGAACTGGTTCACCCTTGAATTCGAGTCGATCACTCATCATCTAAACGAGGTATGTCCATAGCCACCAAAAGATGGCCAGTACTTAACAAAGAAAGAGCAAGTGCAGTATCAGTTCACAACCACAGTGTACTGGTAGGATCACGCGACTATCCCAATAGGTGAAACACATATAAGTCATTACAATAATAATAAACATACATACACCGAGCATATACAATATCAATTATCACTTACAAACAACGTACAATTTCACAATCTCAAGATATACAATTATGTCAAGTCATTGGTCCTCTCAGGGAACCCATACCCAAACTATTAGTGTACCGGTACATGATACCCGATCCAAGTTAGTGTGTCGGACGTGATACCCAATCTCATATATGCGGCAGAACGTGGCACCTGATCCAAGTTAGTGTGTCTGAACGTAACACCCGATCCATTCAGCAAGCCAAAATCACAATCACAATGTGCATTCTCATAATCATACAATCAAGTCATGATTCATGGCATACAATTATTCAATCATCCTCATTTACAATTAGTGTGATCAATAATGAAACATTTGTATACATACATGTATCATAATGAAGTAATTACAAATACATATCACACCAACATGAAATCAGAACCATCACCTACCTCAAACAAAGCTTGAATCCCCTAAGAAACTTGATTCTTCCCTTTCCGTATTCTTTCCACTTGTTCTTGGTATACAAACAATCAATATAACACGAGGATCAATACACGATGTCTAATTAACCAGATTAACTTCAAAACTATGAACTCTAGGTCAAACCAATTATCCTAATATCCAAACAGGGCTTTTCCCACCATCCAAATCATTCCAAAACCCTTTCTTAACAATAATTACCTATGAATTTAATTTCTACGAATCGAAAAATGGATTCGGGAGTAAAAACCTTACCTTTAGCCTCAAGAATGGTGACAAACGGTCAAGAACTCGCCTGGGGTCGTCTCCTAGCTCGCAAGAACGAATGTTGTAGAAAATAAATATTTTGGGGTTTATTTCCAACTTAATTCGCGACTATCACGCCAGGCGGACCTAATCCCGCTACAGAGGCCCCACTCTGGCGGTAATAATTTTGCCACAGCGGGTTGCACAAAACCAGTGAGTCGGATTAAGAGTTCTAAACTCTCATTTCACAACACACCTTCAACCCATGACACTCAAAAACTACCCATTCACGCTAAGATCAGTTTCGGGAGTTCTACTCACCCGAATTCAATTCCATAAAGTCATACGAGTTCCTTAACATCTTAACTATCTAGTCATGTGATCAAATTCATTATTAGATCTCCTATTTGTTACCAGATTTCCCTAGACCTCACTGACTCCTATTTCGTCCAAATCTGGACTAGGCTGGGAAATTCCAAGTTACTACGAAAAAAAATTCCGGCCCAAAATTTTTCCCCGTCGGCTTTTCTAAAATGACGGGACAGGTCGTTATAATAGATACCAATATACCCATCACTAGAGTCGCCAGAAGTCTTATGCAGACATAAGGAAAGGGTCTTGAAGTTCCAAATTGATGATTGGGTTTTCCTGAAGGTGTCACCTATGAAGAGAGTGATGAGATTTGGCAAGAAAGGGAAGCTCAGTCCTAGATATGTAGGACCTTATAGGATCTTGAAAAGAGTTGGAAAAGTGTCTTATGAGTTGGAGTTGCCAGCAGAACTAGCAGCGGTGCATCCGGTCTTTCACATTTCGTTGTTGAAGAAGTGTGTGGGTGATCAAGCATCCATAGTGCCATTGGAAAGTGTGGCTATGAAGGATAGTCTCACTTATGAAGAACATTCTCACCAGTCTGAAATACCATGTCTCTTACCTTATGGTCTGCATACTTTTTTTTGTCTACTCTGGCCTGCTAAAAGCTTAGCTTGAATACTCCTAACTTAATCTTGAGCATCCTTTACTAAATCAACTCCGAAAGGTTTTTCATCTCCCGCCTCAAACCATCCTATGGGTGATCTACATCCCCTCCCATACAGTTCTTCAAACGGTGCCATATCAATGCTGGAGTAGTAACTATTATTATAGGAGAACTCACACAACGGTAGGAACTTATCCCAATACCCCCCCAAAGTCAATAACACATGCCCTCAACATCTCTTCTAACACTTTAATAGTCCTCTCTGACTGTTCGTCCGTCTGTGGATGGAAAGTTGTACTAAAAGTGAGTTGTGAGTCCAATTCATCATGTAACTTTCTCCAAAACTTGGATGTGAATTGCATACCTAAAGAGTCTGAGATTTGGACTAATTTAGGGCTTTATTTACATAGATTTAGTGTCCTCAAATGCTTATTTTGTGCCAATAACCTATGTAAAGCCCTTGATTTCCAGGTATATGGACTGAGGAACAAAGCAAGGACACTAATTTGCAAAAAGGAACAAAGCGAGCTGAAAGAATAAAGAAAAGCAAGCCTAGTGATCGCCAAGTCTACTTGGTGAGTCGCCGAATGGCTACTTGACCGCCTAAAGTTCCAGTGTGCCAAGCCTTGAAGGAAAGAACAAAGTTAGTGAGAGAAAGGAGCAGTCGGCGGATCGCCGAGGTGTTCCCCGATGCATTGTTGGATCGCCCAAAGTTACAGACCTTGAGGATGCTGAAGGCCAAGAAAAAAAGGGTGATGGAAGTGACCAAAGGGCGGCTCGCCGAGTGGATCGGTGAGCCCGACTAACTGCACCGAATGGCTCTTCGCAGCATATTTTAGGCGCCTATAAATACATTTTTGAACAGTTAGTTTAGAATCAATTGAATAGTATATGAGTTCATAATTTTAATTTTAAAGTTTTGAACTGTGAGACAAGTTTTCTATAGTTTTTCCTAAGATTTGGAGAATTGAAGTTTTTCACTTTCGAGAAATTGGAAGTGGGTCTTTGATATTCCTCAAATTGGAACTTTGTAAGAACGAAATCAATCTTACTTAGTTGATGGAAGTGATTATGTGATTATGGGCTGATTTAGTTTATGGGTATTGCTAATTGTTAGTTTAAATGCTATTTTGAAGTGAGTTCAATCATTAATTATGGTTTAATTTAAGAATTGTAGTTGCAAATGCAGTTCTACATTTGTGTTTTTGGCTTGCTCGAGAGAGAGGTTTTAAAACTAAGCTTATTGATTGATGGTTAGTGTGTATTGGGTTGATATGGGTTTAACTCGAGAGAGTGAATCCTAAACACAGTCCCACACATCCAGCTCGAGAGAGTGAATGGACTAAGGTGTGGGCTGGTCTTATTTTGCATATTTGTTGATGTTCGAGAGAAATCAACTTGATTCGGGGTAAATTGTTCGAGAGAAAGTTTATCTCCTCTATAGCCTAGCTTAACTCGTCTCATTATTATTATTTTGTATTGTTTACCACTATTTGTAGTTGATAATTCCAAACCAAAACCCCCCATTTAGCATTTGTGTCACCCCCTGATTTGAATTATGTTTTATTTGATAAATTCTATTACTATGACTGATTTGAACGCGTTCATACTTTCCATTTGACTCTCAAACATGTACCGCTCCCTGTGGGATTCGACACCAACTCATTTAGTTGGGTTTTATATCGACTAGCGATTGTTGACACTTAGAATTGGATGAAGTGTCATTGAAACGTTAATTAAAATGTCGTCGCTGCCGGGGAGTGGTGTTGTTGAGATTTTCTTGGTGAAGTTTAATTTTGTTCTTTTTAGTCATAGTTGAATCTACTTACTTTTAGTTTTGGGTTGTGTGTTGTGTGTTGTTGTTTTGAAATAGAAGATATGAGTGTCAATGGAAGCAATGGTAGCCAAGTGGGCCACCAAGATGACATCGACAATCTCAATGATGTCAATGAGTCTAATTCTAATGACCCTAATCTTGTGGGTGGAATTGGTGTCATTCGCTTGCCTCCGGCTGAAGGGAATGATGTGTTCCACATTACAAGCACCATGTTGCAACTCTTGCAATTGAAAGGGTTGCTTGGTGGATTGGCTCATGAGGATCCCCATGAGCATATAAGGAACTTTGTTGATGTTTGCGTGTCGTTCTCCTTCAAGAACATATCCCAAGAGTCTGTCCGATAGAGGTTGTTCCCATTTTCCTTAATGGGAGAAGCATGTAAGTGGTTGGCTGAATTGCCAAGAGACTCCATCACTTCGTGGGGAGAGCTTGTCACTGCATTTTAGTGCGATTTTTCCGTCCTTCGAAGATGATGACACTTAGGGACAGCATCTAGAGCTTCAAGCATTTGGAGGGTGAGCGAATTCATGAGACTCAGCTAAGATTTAAGAAGTTTGTGCTCCAATGCCCAACTCATGGTTTTCTCGATAATGTTTTGCTGCAATAATTTTACCGAAGCCTTGATTCGGTGAACAAGGGAGTAGCTGACCAACTTTCTCTGGGAGGTTTGATGCAACAACCTTAGGTTATAGCAACCCAGCTCTTGGATGATATGACCAAAATTAACTGAGCATGGTACACCCGCGAAGATCAGGTTTCCCCTCTCACTTTTAAATTAACAAAGGAGCAACTTGAGAAAGATTAAGAGAGGGACCAAAACATGGCAAGGATTATGACCCAACTTGACATTTTGTCCAAAAATGTCATAGGAGTTGGTGTTAGGAGTGTCAATGTTGTGGGTGTTGGGTGTGTAAACCCCAATGAAGCCAAGTTTGAAGCATTGTTCAACGAGGAAGTGAACTTCCTAGCCAACCAAGAAGGTGGTTATCGTGCAAACTACCCGAGGCAAGGTGGTAACAAAGGTTGGAATAGGGATGAAGGTTGGATAGATCGTGATAGAGAGTGAAGGGATCGTAACCACACTTGGAAGGAATGAGATGGGGAGAAGGATAGGTATGTTCCTCTCCACGAGCGTCAAAATCCTAAAGATTTTGAGGGTGGTCGGTCTGAGGATATGCTCTCTCGTATTCTCAATAAGGTTGAAGGGTCTAATAAAATTTTGAAAGAAATGAAGAAAGATGTATCGACCCTTAAACAGATGGTTACCTTTAATTCCATATCTATCAAACAGTTGGAGACCCAAATGGGTCAAATTTCTTCTCATTTAAACCCGAGACAACAAGGGGGGTTGCCTAGTGAAACTATGGCAAACCCCAAGAATGAAGTTTGAGTGGGGACTTGCATCGTGCCACGACGTTAACTAAGGCGTTGCTTGGGAGGCAACCCAAGTTTTATTTTCTTTCTTTTTGTTTTTGAAATAATCATGTGTTGATTTTGTAGGTTGAAGTATAGAATGTGTTTGAAAAGTGCAGGTTGGCAAGCAAAATGCCCAGTCGGTGACTCGCTGAAGAGGTCGGCGAGCTCGACTTGGACCGCCGTTGGACTCCAAAAATCAGAAGATGGAGTATGTAAAACTCGGTGGGCTATGGACAAATCGACGTGTCGCCGAACAGGTCGGCAATCCCGACTTTGTTCGTCGTTTGGACCCCTACATTAACTGGAGGTCCTGTAAAAATTGGCGAGGTCAGTGACCACTCAGCGTGTCGTCGAGTGGTTCGACGACGTAAAATAACATTGTTGAAGGGTGAGAACTAGCCGGTTTTTAAAAGGCCAAAGGTTTAAAAGTTCAAATTCTTTAACATTCCCTCAATTTTTAACTTCCTATAATCACACCCGCAATCTATATTTCCTATATTCTCGTATTTTCTTGGTTTTTGGTCGTTGATCCTTTATTTGTAGTTGGATACTTTGCCGCCTAGCATTTCAATTCATACATTCGGCATTAAAGGTTGGTTTTCCGAACCCCAAAACTCGTATTTAGCGATTAAACTCATTTGTAATCATTTTGTTCTTAATTATGTGTGTTGGGCCTCTCTGAAATCGTATATATGTGCTTACCTGTCTGATTTGATTTCAATATCATGCCTAAAATGCCTAATTGTTAATTTCCCGAGTTGCGTGCTTAAAATTTATCGTAAATTGTTGGGTTGTGCTTGATTTTTGAATGGGTCTAGTCGGGTGAAGTCTTAGTAACCCAAAATAGCGCCAAATGACGTGCTTTTCCCAATGATGGAGCGTTTGACATCATTCTTAAGGGCTAAAGTCGTCAAATGGCCAATGGTGGCCAAACCAGGGGAAGTCTGAGTACCCCGGTGGCATGGGTCTTATGGGTTTGAGTCTAATTGATTAAGTGTATGGTTTGATTTTGTTTCCGGGGGCTACGAGGTTGATTTTGTAAGTTGAGGTAGAAAGTACGCTCGTTGGGCAGTTTGGCGAGCTGGGTCGAGCTCACCGAACCACTGGGTGGTTCACCAAATCCACCTTGATCTCCTTTAATTTCATGGTTTTTGATGCTTTTGGTTCTTTAAAATACACTATAATTTTCGGCGGGCTAGTCTGCGCTCGCCGAATGCTGTTGGCGATTCGCTGAAAGGCCCCTCCCATCGCAAACATGCCAATTTTTCTAGAAATTATTTGAGCCAATCCTTTCAACGAGCCCGATCTAGCTCGCCAAAGCGATTCGGCGACTCCCCAATTGGTTCGGCGAGTATTTCTGCAATATGAGTTATGCATTTTTCTTGAACTGTTTCTAACAGTTTCCAATTTGTGTTACAAATATGGCTAGACCGAAAGTAGCAGGTCGGGACATGCCACCCCGCAAGAGAGCAAAGGGGATTGTTATCAATGAAAGGGGAAAGGCAAGGCATCTGCACCTACATCACCGGAGGCCAGCTCCGATAATGAGGGGATATATGCCACTCACCTCACCACCTTTGAGAGTGAGGGTGAGCACCTAAACCCTCAGGCCACAACTTATGAGCCTGAAGATAATGAGTTATTTTTAGCCCAGAGAGCTGAACTACGGTCTAAGAGGTTGAATGATCCGTCTAGGATAAGGACTCCCCAAGCCACTACTCCTCCTCCTACTCCAGCACAGGCTGTTGTTCCAACACCAGCTATACAGGGTCCTCCTCCCCAGTCTATGAACAGACAAAAGACTGAGGGATTGAGAACAACTATCGAGGAGAAGAGGTTGTCTACTGATGGGGTAATAGACAAATACCTGGAGATTATGAGCTGTTTGAGTTCTCACAAGTTTCAGATCTTCACGAAACCACGTGGACCTTACATTCCCAATTAGGTCCGGGAGTTCTACATTGCTTACAGAGCATTAGTGCCACAAAGGAAGAAGCAGGCCACCAGATTCAAGTTGGTAGACTATGTAGTTGTCAGGGGCATAAATGTGAAGTGTGATAATGATGCAATCAATGCAGTCCTGGAGTGTTGAAAAGAAATTGAGGATGACTGTCAATACATGATCAGGACAAAACGTTGGAAAATATGAAAAAGTGGTAGGCCCCTCTACTATCAAATGGTACCCCTAGGTGGATAGAGGTCGGAGCACCCATAGAAAATAAGGGCCTCAATGTAGCAGCGAGGTATTTGTTTGGCTTCATCAGCAGTACTATCATGCCATCCCAGAATGAGTCGATTCTCCGCCATGCGAAAGCAACCTGCCTAGGTTGTGTTATTGATGGGACAAGGTTGAACTTAGGGATGATCATTGGGCAAGAAATGGTCATGACGGCCAAGCAGCGGAAGACTTCTCTCCCATTTCCCGTGCTGATCACCGAGCTGTGCAGACGAGCCCGAGTGCCTCGAGATGAGAAGAAGGATGTGGAACTGACTCCCACCTCTTATATCAACATTCGGAGGATTGAGGAAGAGTATTTGAAGGATGAGGCCGAGAATAAAGCAGCCCCCGTGGACACATCCCCGTTTGTGGATACTGATGCATTACCTGCATAGGCAGTGTTGCCTACTCCGGCCTCTGGGCCTTCAGGTATATCTAGTGTTTCTCCTTCTGTGACTCCTAGTTCTTCTACAGCCCCCATTCCTCTTATATCTAGTGCCACTGTTGCTGCTACTTCTCGACCGACACTCACCCAGGCTGCGATACTACAGATGAGGAAGCTCACCCATTCTGCTAATTGGCGTGCCTCCATGCTTAAGGCCACCATTCCTGGCATGATTAAAAAGGCACTTGTTGCTAATGTGTTACCCTTGAGTATGACTATTGATGCCCTTGCGGCACGGATAGCGGTATGTGAGCAAGGCCAAGGGGATACTGAGGAGGTGACGGCCCTAAAGGCCGCCATTGCTGAGCTAAGGAAGGATGTGGACCAGCTGAAATCCATAGACATGTCTATGATTTTTGGGATTGTGGAGATCCCCGACATGCCAGTTGATATGGATGTGCCTCCGGCTACCACCAGAGATAATATTCGAGTTGAGTAGGTGGCCGCTGCAGATTCCAAGGCTGAGACTGATGAGGAGCAGCTTTGAGTCGATGAGAAGACTGCTTATGAGGGCCTTACAGTAGATGAGGAGGCTATAATGGATTCATCTATGTAGATCTCATTGGCTGATACACCCATGGATGACCCTAGTGGAGCTAGCAGTGCTGATGTTGCACCGGGCACTGATGCCCCAACATATAGAGCGACTGTGTAGACAAGACCCCTCTTTACCTACCTCTCTGTCGTGTTTATTGACTTTTTAGTGTTTTATTACATTAGAGGACAAATTGCTTTTTTTGTGGTGGGGTGAGGTATTTCCATACCTACCTCTTGTGTTTATCATTTTTGTACATATATTGGGTTTTTGTGTTGTAAATTGTGTTTTGGCACTGTGTTGTGGATGATTATGTTTATGGCTCCTTGTTTTAAATGCAATTGGTTTTTGATCCTTCTGGAAAAAAAATTCACCTCTTGTTGTGTTTGAATGTGGCTGTTCTTGTGCAAATTTGAGTGTTGGTCATGATCAATACTGATGACTTGAATAGTACTCATGAATAGAAGTAATCTTTTCTCCTAATATGCTCATATAAATGTTAGCATAATTTTGTTGCTTGATCATAATATTAATATGCTAAGTAGTAAGTAAAGCAGTATTATCTTCAAATAATTTTGAAAGAGCATTAAAATGAACAAACGTGTCGTCCTTTTTAATTTGAAATGATTTCAAGGGAGAAAAAACAGATTTAGTAACTTTTCCAGTACTTAATGTAAAATCTCTTTCTATCATAGAGATATAACTATGGACATGCTTGGTCATAAACCATGGAACAAAAGCACTTAAAACATTGTGCTTTGATTCAATAAGATCAGTATAAAACTCTTCTTGAAAATCGATTTGTTCTTCTTTGTTAAAATTCCTAAAGAACCATTTTCTGAAAGGTTTCCATCT
This sequence comes from Solanum acaule, assembly GCA_036250505.1. Taxonomy (NCBI): domain Eukaryota; kingdom Viridiplantae; phylum Streptophyta; class Magnoliopsida; order Solanales; family Solanaceae; genus Solanum; species Solanum acaule. The sequence goes on along the minus strand of JAJOOR010025013.1, from coordinate 1,242 downwards.
TGATTTCAAAAATTCTTTAGAAATCTTTTCTCTTGCTGGTGAACCTGGACTAAAATCAATTTGTTTGTCAGTCGTCATAAAACAATTTTTATGTGGAAAATCCATCTAGAAAATGCATTTCATACTCAATTATATCTAAGTTATAACTGGGCCTAGGCATAGGTCTAACAATATTATCCTTATCAATTTTAATATTGTCATATCTATAATTTCTCTAATCTGAGAAGTAGATGCTCTAGAGGGAACCTGAATAATATATTCAACAGGAGAGATATAAGAAGAGTTAGATCTAGAAAGTCTAGAAGATAAGCTATGGTTATCAATTCAATTATGCATGGCTATAGGATCAGAAAATTTAATTTTAACAGTTCCATCATTCAACTGTTCAATTTCTGAAACCTCGTCATTAATATTATTTTTTGATTGAGCTGCACCTTCAATGACCCATTCTTGTGAGAAATCAATTTCGTCCCACTGGATAGGTCTTCTGGTAACAACTTTAGATTTACCAAAATTAGTTTCTATAAGAATAGTTTCATTTTAAAAATCAATCACCCTACACATAGGATTCAAAGTATGTAAGAGTTTATAATAAATTTTGTAGCATATGCAAACAACTTCAGTTCCAGGCATATAATCATATTCATGAAGTTGACATTAAGCATAAGAGAACTTAATGAATTCTCATCCTGTAAGGATATCTATGAATTAGGATAAGCATTAAAATAAACTGGTCTATAAGTCAGACTAGTTTGTATAGTCCCTATAAGGGATTTCTTCCAACTTTGATTTCTACCATCTCTTAAAGCTACTATAAAGCTTTCTGGTAGTCCTCTTAAAATAAGGGGCTTAAATGCCACCTGAACCAAACCAATGTGCATGAATTTGTAAATTTCCCTATAAGGGCCAGATCATTTTCAGATAATAATCTAAAAGATTGATGATCACTATCAATAGTGAGAGTTTCTTCAGTGGTTTTAACCACTTATTTGAGGCCGAGTTTCTCAAATGTTCCCATCTAATATATAATCCTGGGAGGTATTTTCGGAATAGTCCACTTATTAAGTATATCTAGATGTTGAGGTATATCATATTCTTCTTTTCTACTGTTTTTAATAGTAGAGCTTCTCTTTGTGATATTCATAAGTAAAGTTGTGTTGAACTATACCACCTATAGTAGTAGTAGTAGTAATAATAATAATAATAATAACAATAATAATAATAATAATAATAATAATAATA
>JAJOOR010025012.1:0-22631 GCA_036250505.1 Solanum acaule | reverse complement strand
GCGGGTTCTATAGTAAGCTTGGAACTTGAAGTTCTTCCAAGATCTTGTGGTATGTCCTCATATGTCGAGGACAAGACTTTTCTATTCTAGTTTTATGATAAGGTTCTTGTAATAGACTTAATAGACTTCTTTTGATTGTTAAGGGCCGTGTCCCTAGTATGTTTTCACGTTTATGTCTAAGATGGCTAAGAGACTTAGTATTCCGCTTGTGTACTTTTGAATGATGTTTTTAAAAGTGACCTTTGAGTCTTATGGGATTTTATTTAAAGAGTTTTTAATTCCGCACTATTTTACTTATCTAATGCGATGAATGCTAAGGGCTTGTATGAGAACCCCGAGAGGTCGAATACGCACGTTACAACTTGGGGATGCTCTCGGGTGGTGGCAATATCAAAGTATGTATATGTGATATGGATTGTTTCTAAGAGTTACTTTACTGGTTATAAGCTATGAACATGAATGTTTCCTTGTCTATGATTGTTGACTATGGATTATACTAAAAGTATGATAAGTATGAGCATGGTGACCTAAAGGTGGTACTTAGTGTAGGTAGGATTATGGGATCTTATCTATGCATTGTACAAGTATAACTTAGGGATGCTTATGTGATAGTTCTATTATGATGAGATGATCTTGGTATTTAACTATGTGTGTGAGCTATGTCTTGTGATGATTGGGGTATGCATTATGTGTATGTTGGAGACTATATTTGTGATTATGATGATATCCTCTATGCTATGATGAATTGTACATGAGTTGACTTATGAGCTACATTTTCCAACTATTTCAAAGATGATGTCAAAAATTGGTATATAGCATGGTTTCAACTAAAATGTCCCTTTTTGCATGTATTAAAGATTTTTATTCATGGCTTCCATACTTGGTACATTTTGTGCTAACCCATATTTCTACATTTTGTATAAGTAGGGTTTGGTGATATCGGCTTCTACCCTCATGACTAGGACCATAGTAGATCAAGAAGAAGAAGATTGGTGAGTCGTCATAGTATTCAATGGTTAGCCATTATGTCCTTTAAGTCTTTCTTTTATGTTTTAGACTTTTGTAAGGGCTATGACCCTAGGATTGTATTCAAGAGTTTTAATTCAAGTATTATAGATGGTTTGAGACATAGTGTCATAGACTCCCTCTTGTTTTATACCAGACTTCGATTGTAAAGAAAATTTTTAAATTTCTCACTATTTTCGAATGTTCTTATGTTCATGATATGCTATGAGGCTTCTCGAAGCATTGTACACCGTGTCACATCTAGGTGGTTGCCTTGGGTCTTGACATCTTCGCGGGTGTACCATGCCCGATTAATTTTGGTCATACAATCCAAGAGCTGGGTTGCTATAACGTAAGGTTGTTGCATCAAACATCTTGGAGAAATTTGATCAGCTACTCCCCTTGTTCACCGAATCAAGGTTTCGTTAAAAGTATTAAAGCAAAACGTTTTCGGGCAAACCATGAGTTGGGCATTGCAACACCAACTTCTTACATCTTAGCCAAGTCTCATGGATTGGCTCACCCTCCAAACGCTTTAAGCTTTGAATGTCGTCTCTCAGTATCATCATCTTCGTAGGAGGGAAAAATCACACTTGAAATGCAGTGACAAACACTTCCCACGAAGTGATAGAGTCTCTTGGCAATTCAACCAACCACTTACATGCTTCTCTCATTAAGGAAAATAGGAACAACCTCAACTAGACCGACTCTTGGGATATGTTCTTCAAGAAGAACGGCCTGCAAACATCAACAAAGTTACTTATATGCTTATGGGGATCCTCAGAAGCCAACCCACCAAACAACCCTTTCAATGGCAAGAGCTGCAACATGGTGCTTGTAATGTGGAACACAACGTTCCCTTCAGCTGGAGGCAAGCGTATGGAACCAACTTCACCCACAAGATTAGGGTCATGAACATTTGGCTCATTGACATCATTGAGATTTCTGATGTCATATTGGTGGCCTACTAGGCTACCATTGCTTCCGTTAACACTCATTTCCTATGTTTTAAACAACACACACAAACCAAAAGTAAAAGTAAGTAGATTCAACTATGACTAAAAATAATAAAATTCAACTTCACCAAAAGAATCTCAACCAACACTACTCCCCGGCAGCGGCGCCATTGTGATATACATTTCAAGCACACCTCATCCAATTCTAGGTGTTCAATGATCGTAAATCAGTATATAACCCAAATAAATGAGTTGGGGTTGAATCCTACAGGGAGCATTACGTGTTCAAGAGTCAATTTGGAAGTACAAATATGGTCAAATCGGTCATAAGAATTAACATTATCAAATAAAAACATGATTCAAATCAGGAGGTGACACGAATATCAAATGGGGGAATTTGGTTTTGATTATCTACTACAAATAGTGGCAACCAATACAAAATACCAATACTGAGATATGTTCTTGGGATACAATTAGATTATAGGCTAATAAAGACAAATGGGTAATTGCAACTATTAGAAAATACCTAGATATTAGTGAGTAAGTAGGCTATAGAGGAGGTAAACTCTCTCTTGAACAAATTACCCCGAATCAAGTTGATTTCTCTCGAACATCAACAAGCATGCAAAATAAGGACAGCCCACACCTTAGTCCATTCACTCTCTCGAGTTGAATGTGTGGAATTGGATTTAGGATTCACTCTCTCGAGCTAAACCCATGTCAACCTAATACACACTGACCATCAATCAATAGGGTTAGTTTTACAACCTCTTTCTCGAGCAAGCCAAAAACACAAGGGTAGAGCTGCATTTGCAACTACATTTCTTAAATTAAACCACAATTAATGATTGAACTCACTTCTAAATAGAATTTAAACTAACTATTAGCAATACCCATAAACTGTATCAGCCCATAATCACACCCCAAGAATTGGGGTTTTAGCTAGACATCATAAAAAGATAAAGATTATTACTAAATTGAGTTTCCATCAACTTGGTAAGATTCATTTCTTCCTTACAATGCTCCAATTCGAAGAATATCAAAGACCCACTTCTAATTTCTCAAAAGTGAAGAACTTCAATTCTCCAAAGCTTAGGAAAGCTAGAGAAAACTTGTCTTAATGCAAAGAATATTCACTACAATTCAGATATTGTGATATTAGATACTAAACTAAATGTTCAAAAATGTATTTATAGTCGTAAAAAATATGTTGTGAAGAGCCACTTGGCAAAGTAAGTCAGGCTCGCCAAACCACTCTGCGAGCCTCCCTTTGGTCACTTTCATCGCCTGTCTGCCTTGGTATTCAACATCCTCAAGTTCTGTAACTTTGGGCGATCCAGCACTACATCGCGGAACTGCTCGGCGATCCGCCGACTCCTTCTTTCCATCGCCAACTTGATTTCTTCCCTCAGTGCTTGGAAAACTGAAAATTTAGGCGGTCAAATAGCCATTTGTCAACTTGCCACGTGGACTTGGCGATCACCAGGCTTTCTTTTCTTCATTCTTTGAACTCACTTTGTTCCTTTTTGCAAATTAGTGTCCTTGCTTTGTTCCTCAATCCATATACCTGGAAATCAAGGGTTTTACATAAGTTATTGGCACAAAATAAGCATATGAGGACACTAAATCTATATAAATAAAGCCCTAAATGAGTCCAAATCTCGGACTCATCAATAACATCCATCCTTGAGTCATGAGAACTCACCAACAAGCTACGAGAATAATCAATTCCATGCTTTAGCCACAATGATGTTAACCTTGAGAACTGGACCCTACACTTGGGGGAAATGTAGGAAAAGTAGGCGCTAGTACAAAAATGCACCAATTATGAAAGCCATGTATAAAAACATTGATAACATTCAAAAAGGGACATTTTAGTTGAATGCAAGCAATTTACTAAGTTTTAACATCCTCATCAAAATAGTAGAAACATAAGTGATTTCACGTATCAGGACACTTCATCCAATACTAAGTGTCAACGATTGTTCAATAGTAATATAACCCAACTATGTGAGTTAGGGTCGAGTCCCAAGGGAGTGGTTCGTAATTTAGAATCAATAGGTAAGTAAGAATATGCTCAAGTCAATCATAGCTAAAAACATTTACGAATAAAAGCATTGTTCAAATTAGGGGTGACACAAGTGGCAAATATCAAAGGGGTTTGGTTTCAATTATCAACTAAAACAACAAATAATACGAAAATATGAATATCGAGACAGGTTCTTAGGATGTGATTGGATTATGGTCTAAGGCAGACAATAGGGTAATTGCAATTAATAGTGAAAACTTGTAAATCATTGATTAAGCTAGACTTTAATGGAGGTAAACTTTCTCCCGAACAATTTACCCCGAATCAAATTGGTTTCTCTCGAACACCAATAAGTAGCAATTAAGCACAACTTCACATTAGTCCATTCACTCTCTCAAGCTAAATGTGTGGCAAAAAGTTTAGGGTTCACTATCTCGAGCTGAACCAATACCAACCCACTACCCACAGACCATCGATTCAGAAATTTTATTTTTAAAACCTCTCTCTCGAGCAAGCCTAAAAACATGAAGTTAAGATTGTATTTGGAACTACAACCCGTTAAATTCAACCACAATTACTGAACAAAATCACTTTTAAATAGCATTTAGACTATCAATTAACAATACCCAGCAGCTAAATCAACTCATAATCACACCCCAAGAATTGGGGTTTTAGCTAGACATCATAAAAAGGTAAAAATTGTTACCAAGTTATGTTTCCATCAACTGGGTAGGATTGATATAGTCTTTACAAAGGTGTAAGATGAAGAATCTTCAAACCCACTTCCAATTTCTTAGAAATGGAAATCTTCAAATCTTCAAAGCTACGGAAAAATGTCTCTAAACTTAGTTCTAAGCTCTCAACTTGAAAACTGAACAATAATAATGATAAATTCTAAACTTGATACTAAACTAAGAATTTAAAAACATATTTATAGCTGCCCAAAAATGTGCTGCGAAGGACCATTCGGTGCAATAAGTCGGGATCGCCGATCCACTCGACGATCCACCCTTCGGTCAATTCCATCGCCTTTTTGCTTTGGCCTTCAACATCTTCAGGTTTTGTACTTTGGGCGATGACACTGCATCGCGGAACCGTTCGGTGACTCGCCGACTACTCCTTTCTATCGCCGGCTTGATTTCTCCTTCAGGGCTCGGCACACTGGAACATTAGTCGAGATGATGGCCATTCGGCGACTCGCCTAATAGATTAGGCGATCTTCCAGCTCTCTTTTCTTTGTTTTTTCGGCTGCCTTGTTCCTTTTTACTTGATAGTGTCCATGCTTTGTTCCTCTATCCAAATACCTGAAATTCAAGGATTTATATTAGTTATTGGCACAAAATATGCATTTGAGGACACTAAATCTATTAAAATAAAGTCCTAAATGAGTCCAAATCGTGGACTAATCAATAAGTCATAAGCATATTCAACATATAGATCATCATAGCATAAGAGAACATATTATAAATATCCTCAGAGCATACTTCTGCAATGTATGAATAGAACCTTTTAAATCTCACCCATGCTAATTAAAACTTCTTAAGTAACCATAGTTCATAATTCATATTCTTATTTTATTATTGTGGGAATAAGCCTTAACTAACATAGACCATGTTACCTTAACATATAATACAGTGTTATCCACACCGAAAAGGGTTGTTCTACTTGCCTAAGGTAAAACCATACTCTTAGTTTAGGTGGAACCATTACCTATGTAACCCACGAGGGAACATAGTTTATGGGATAAGGAGATTTCTACTAGAAACTCGAACTCAACTAAGGTAAAATATCTCCACCTAATGAGATACATAATTGGGAATCTGGACTCAACTAACGAAAAGGTCCCATTGGAAGTCAAGCTCAACTAGTGTAAAAGCTTCCATCTCATAGTTAATATCCACTAGGTGCTAAACATTAATTCCCATGGAGTTCATATTATGTTTTGACTTAAGTTCAAGAACGTCTTGACACTCAATCGAACATAATTCATGAGATAGCTTATTAGATCATGCATGAGAATAACCTTTCCCCGTCTATGTCTACATATAGATTTAATAGGTGAGAAAGCCTTTCACCCTTAGAATCATCATATTGTGAGATAACCTCTCACATAGTATCATAATTATACATGAGTGTGTAAACGAGAATAACCTTTCAACAACACAACAACTCGATCATAATCATAGACACTTCACTCTTAAAGTGTTCTTAAAGCATGTACATAATCTTCATAAAACATGCATAATATCATAATGTGCCCTTTCAAGGATCAAAGCTCATATAAAATTGACACGTCTAGAATTTACTACATTAGACATGGATATTAACATAATTCATGTAATCCAATTACTACAAACATAATCTCATAATATACTTCTTTCATCAATACGATCATAGTTTTGGGAATAGGGGGATTTCATGGATTCTTGGGGATTTCAACATAAAAACCATAATAAATCATCAAGTGAATCACAATTTTAAGTAATTTAAGCATTATAATCATTTTTGAAAGGAATCCATGACTTGGAATCAAACCCTAGCTTTTAGAGTTTTCTATCTTTGAAATTGGGGTTTTGAAAGGGCTCCATCGATGAAAGATATCCATGGATGAAGGACCACCATACCTTAGCAATTAATCCCAATTAATTTGAGAAGAAAACTTTGCTCCTTCAACCCTAGCTCAAACTTCCTTTTTCTTTTTCCTTTAAATTCTAGAGAGACAATTTTTGGAGACAACTTGGGGATAGGTGATATAATTTAGGCTAAAACGACATCACTTAATATAAATAAAAACTGGAAAACCCCAAAGTACCCCTAAACTTAACTACAAAAAAGCAGTTCCAAGTCCCACCCACAACCCTCACTAGCAGACCGTGGTTGACCCATGGCCTGAGCTGGTGAAGCGTGGGTTGGGTTTAGAGAGTTGATTTTGTAGGGCTAACCTACGGCCCCTCACCCATGGAGCGTGGACCGACCCACGTAGCGTCATTTCTGCCATGGTCCACTGCCTTTGGGAAGTTTCTAGGGCCCTTCTTAAGGACCCATAGTTGGTCCTTGGGGGTCGTACCTTGAAGTTCTAACACCAAATCCCACTATTTTTAAGTACGGAGAGTTACATTTATGACTCTAACCCTCATGTTAAGCTCTAGTTTAGCCTACTAGTTTATGTGGTGTTACAGGGCTAATGCTAGAAGAAATAAGGAAGACAATGTGGATTAAGAAACTTCTCCCTAAGCTCCTTAAGCACTGGTTGACCATATGGCTGAGAATGTGACTAAAACGGAGTTTAGATCGACTTTTCAAATGTTGTCTCAATCCGTGACGACCCAAGCCAATAAGGAGGTTGTAGTCTCCGTGAACCCAAATGTGGGTACCACGGCTTCAAGAGTGAGGGACTTTACTACGATGAACCTTTCGAATTTTTTTGGGTCAAATATTTAGGAAGATCCTCAAGAGTTTAAAGATGAGGTCCATAAGGTGTTTGAGCAAATGGGAGTTACTTCGGTAGAGAAGGCGAAATTGGCTGCTTACCAACTTAAATGGGTGGCTCAAGTTTGGTTTAACCAATGGAAAGAAGCAAGGACGGTAGAGATGGGTCCCATAGAGTGGGAAAGGTTCAAAAATGGCTTTCATGATAGGTTCTTCCCTCAAGAGATGAGAGAGGCTAAGGTTCTTGAGTTCATTAACCTTAGGCAACATAGTATGAGTGTTAAGGAATATGCCTTGAGGTTTACGTAATTACCTAAGTATGCGCCATATATAGTGGCCGACTCTAGGTCAAGAATTAGTAAGTTTATGTCGGGTGTGTCCGATTTGGTAGTGAAAGAATGTCGTATGACTATGCTTGTTCATGACATGGATATTTCTCGTGTAACGACTCATGCCTAACAAATGGAGGAGGTGAAACTAAAAGGGAGATCTAGGGAGAAAAAGAGGTCTAGAATGGATGATGATAAGTTCTCCTATGATAAGTCTGATGGACATGGTCGTTCTATAAATCGACAAAGGCTTTCCGGACAAAGTTCTTCCAATGCTTCTAAGTATAATAAATATAGGGTGTCTAACCCTAAGCCTTAATGAATTACTAGTGAATCAGTATGGCCTATTTGTGCTAGGTATGGAAAAAGACATGAGGGTAGATGTTTAGCCGTCATAAAAATGTTGATTTAGTTGTGGTGAAAGTGGTAACAAAATGAGGAATTTTCCTTAGGGAAAGGCTAAAGGAAAAGAGGGCAGGCAAGTGCCTCCTAGTGGTTCGGGTTCGGATCCTCCTAAGCGAAATTGGTTCAATGCACTTAAAGCTAAAGGTTATCATGAGTGTTCTCCCGATGTGGATCCTGGTATTTTGAATGCTTCTTAATTAATTTTATGTTTTGCTAGATTTTGATGTCAGCTTTGTGGTGGTTTGGTTGCATTCCTGTTATGTTTCTCCTTCATTGAAGAACCTGTGTAGCCAAATTGTTAGTTCCCAAATGAGCCTAACCGAGAGTAGAAGAGGGAAATCTATTCCAAGAGTTTGTGTTGTTTCTTGTATTAAAAATGGCTTTTAAGAGTTGCATGTACCACCTAATAAGGGTGAGGGAGATAGATTCAAGTGTTGGCCAACTTGAAAGAGTTAGTTACCTTCTTAAGATTGACCTTAGGTAGGGGTTAGCACGAAATGAGAGTGAAAGATGATGATGTCCTGAGGACAGATTTTAGAACCCGATATGGTCATTATAAGTTCGAGGTAATATGTTTGGTTAGTATACTCTACCTAGGGTAGTGTTATGGTTTAAGATGGTTCTGGATCGTCTTTTCGTGTTAGATGTTAAAGTTAAGCAATGTCTTGATCCGACCTCAGTTGAATTAAAAGAGACGATACTTAGAAAGTATGTTGAGGCTTCTTCCTAAGGGGCAGATGGTGTGCTTAGATAGCAAGACATTGTCTGTTGCTAATGTTTATACTTTGGGCTTACTTGAAACATCTCACCTTGAAGAGGGGTGTAGTGAGTTTGATAAGAAGAGGAATCTTAGTTCCCGCTTTGTAGGCCCCAAAGAGATCTTGAGACATGTGGTGAGGTTGCTTATGACTTAGCTTTGCCTAATGACTTGTCATCGACGCATCCGGTTTTCCATGTCTCTATGTTGAAAATAGTGTGTTGGAGATCCGACATCCATAGTTCCCTTACAACATTTTGGAAAAGATAAAAGTTCTTCTCATGAGGAAGTTCTGGTTAAGAAGTTAGACAAAAAAAGTTAAGAAATTGAGAACCAAAGGAGAGTTCCTCATGGTTAGCTCCTTATTTGAAGTAATGTGTGTTTAGATGTTCCCATGATTTCCCTATATGATGCATGTTCATTAAAGCTTGTGTTTAATGAGTTATATGATTGATTTCCTCATGTTGTAGTGCATTAATATGAGTTTCATATAGACTTGATGAGATGTATTGATGAACATGCCTTAGCTTGGAGTTGAGAGATTCCTCCTTGAATATATGCTTTGAGTATAGATTGCATATAGGCTCCATGAGATTGTGTTGAGCATGTTTTAGCTTGGAGATGGTAAGTTCCTCCTTGAACATGCGTAAATGTTGAATTTCATGCATTTTTGGGTTATTAGATTTAGTTCCTACTACATTATAGTGCATTGAGTGTGTTTAGCTTGGAGTTGATGTTTCCTCCTTGGTTGTATGAATTTAGATGAGATGCATGCATGATGGGTTGCTAGTGTTGAGTCATTACCTTTAAGATGTGCCTAGAATGACATTCAAGGATGAATGTCCCCAAGAGGGAGATAATGTAACAACCCGAAGTCTAGTAGGCTAAACTAGGGCAAAGTGCGTTGGCTAGCAAGACATGGAAAAAGGCAAGGGCCTGTGACACTTAGGATTTTGTTAAAGAGAACATTTCATTCTTTTCCAACTTGGCAAAGTGAATTTCAATCGCCTAAGCAACGTGGCGATTAGCCAAGTGGAACCCCATTCGCCTAAGGGTCTGTCTCCATGGTCCAAGCTACTAGAACTATGGGTGATCCAAGTCTGGGCTCGCCGACCAGAAGGTGCATCGCCAAGTCTGCCTCCCCCATCGCCTAGTGGCCTGCTCCATCAAGGCTGCTACTGGAATGTTAGACGAGCCAAGGATTCACTAGCCGAGTCGCCAAGTGCCTTGGGCGAACCTTAGCGAGCAATTCATTAAAATTTGAGTTAGGGTCTTCAAAGTCTTTTCATAGTTTTCTTAAAGCGATACTACGTCGTTTTACCCTAACCTAGGAAAGTATATAAGCTTTATATTCTCCAAATTAAGTCACTCTCCTTAGAGTCTAAAAGAAAACCCAAAAGAATCCCAAAGTTCTTCCTCTCAAATATTTCCCTCTCTAGAACTTGAAGAAGAAGAAAGAGTTTGAAGCTAGAATCAAGGTCAAGCCTCCAATCCTCAAGATTTTGTGGGCTTTGTGTTCAAGGTATGATAGCTCTTCATCCATGGAGTTCCCTAGTTTTCCCCAATCGTGAAGATGAAATACCCAATTTGAGTTAGGGTTTCTTCCAATGTTGTGGGTATTGATGAATTTTGATCCAATTGTGTGGATAATGATTCTTTATGATTGTGTTTACAATAAATCACGTTTTTAGGATGAAATTACATGTACCCATGCCTAGCCTATGTATAGAAAGATGAAATGGATGTAAATAGGTTTAGATTGAGAAATCATACTCTTCCAAAGGTTAGCTTGAACTAGCTTGATAGGAAGTTTGCATGATAGCATGACTTGGTAAGGCCAAACCATTTCATTAGTAGCTTGGATTGAGCAATAGTACCCTTCCTTGAGTAGCTTGGACTTTCATGATAGTATGCCTTCCATGATAGCTTGGTCTACCATAATGAGGAGCTTTTCTATCACGACCTAGGGGTACCCCTTAGACGTAACATGGCGTACTCGACCCCGAAGGGGTCATATACAAGCCCTTAGCATAATAATAACATAAGCAATTAAAAATGACGCGGAATTGAAAGCTTTTATAATAGAAGTCTTTTCATTAATATCAAAAGTAAGAGTCTAGATACTATCTCAATGAACTATCTACTACAATCGAATACAAACTTAGGGTCACAGCCCTTAATACAACATAGTCTCAAAAAGAGAAAAGGAACATAGAAACTAAAATGAATAATCCGTCCTCAAACTTGAGGACTCACTGAGCTTGGGGAGAGCCAATCCAAGCTTTGCTCAAATGAAGGAAATACAACTTAATGCCCAAAACATACACTTATAAGAAAATGTAGAATATGGGTTAGCACAAAAGTAGTAAGTATGGAAGCAATGCGTAAAAATCATTAAAACATGAATAAAAGGGACATTTAGTTGAAACCATGCATTTATCAAGTTTAAAATCCATCATGCACGTTTATAAAGAAACATAAATCAAACCATATCATAAGCAACCCCAAAGCTATACTAGTGCAATGCAAAGGCAAGATCCCATTACCCTACAAAATTCTAAGTACCATTTTTAGGTCACCAACATCATACATATCATACCTTTACCTCATTCATAGTCAATACTCATATTCAAGGAAACATTCACAATCATAACTGGAAGAAAATAAAGTCAACCTTAACTATCATACATACATAATTCAGAAGTCTTCAAAGCATAAGAGGACCTCACTACAACCCCTATTAAGGCCCACTTGTGCAATGCATATTCCCTTTTAAAGGGAATTTAAAAGTCATATTAAGTATTTACTTAAGTTCACTTCATGAAAGAATGCACTAGGCACTCAAGTCAACATGGTATCATAATAGCTCATATATTCATTAGGTTATAATGTCCTTTCAACCTTAGAATCATCAATATGTGAGTAGACCTTTCACATCATATTTATAGTGTGTTTATGAGAATAGCCTTACATTCTACACAACAATACTATCATAGTCATAGACATATCATACATAGTCATGTGTAAGGGTAGGGGAGAATGATCTTACAACAGTACCACAATTACATAATAATCATAAGATCTTCTCTTTCTAAGTGAATTCATAAGTTCATACACAAATTCTCATAAAGAGGTACAAACCCTCATACTTTGCCCTTTTATGTGCCACAAATCATAATCAACCCAAACATCTACAATTACTATATACGATAAGGGGAAGTTCATGATTCAATAACTCAATTAACATAAACATATTCAATTGACATACTTATAATATCAACCAACCAACATCATCAATTCATAGTTTAGAAATATGGGAAAATCATGCATCCAAGGGGAAATTTCATCATAACCCAACAATATTCCATCAATCCAATCATAATTCATCATAACTAACCATAATCAACCATAAATAAACAATTGGAAACGTTTTGGAGGAAGACCCATAACATAGATTGAAACCCTTGGTTTTTGGGGTGAATTGAAATCTTAAAACCATGTTTGATGTGACTCCAGGGGTGGAAACTACCCATAGATGAAAATCTACCGTACCTTGATTAAGAATCTCCAAGAAATTTGAGGAAGAAGCCTTGAATTCTACAAATCCTAGTTCCAATTGTTCCTTTCTTCTTCTTGAGTTTAGAGAGAGAAATATGGAGAGAAGAGGAAGTTTTTGATTTGATTTGGGTGTTTGAGTATAATGACTTAGTCTTGGGAATTTTGACTTAGAAACAACTTATATAGTACCCCTAAAAACACCCAAAATTACCCTACTTTAATAGGACTTAAAAAGGAAATTACTTAATTGTCCCTGACTTAAGGAACCCATCAAGGCACCACGAGCCCCTTCATGAGTCGTGGTGAGGACCACGATCCGTGGTCCCTCTCGTGAAGGTTGGTCATTAGCTAGGAGCGCCTAAGGCTGATATGCCCAAGGCATTACCACGAAGGGATCCACAATCTGTGGTCAAGACCACGAACCGAGGTACCTCTCATGGTCCTTGAGGCAGTAGTCTTGACATTTGGGTCCCTTGGTTTAATCCCTAAGGCATCTTCACGAAGGGCTCCACGAGTCGTGGTCAACACCACAAGCCGTGGTCCCTCTCGTGAAGTTGAAACAATGGCTAGGCCAATTGGTGGCCACTCTACCATGTCCAAGGCAATACCATGATCTTCCTTCACGAGCCGTGGAATGGACAACGATCCATGGCTCCACTCGTGAAGGTGGGACAGTGTGCTCCAAGCTAGGGGCAGCCTTGGCTTTTGGCTTTGGCGCTCTTGGCCACTTGGCCTTGGCACAAATAAAACTCAGTTCAATCGTATATTATTTACTAATATACGAGGAGTCATTTCATGATTTTTAACCTTTACGTTTAGTCTCTAGTTTAAACTATCATTTTCCGGAGTGTTACATTTTCCTTGATAGCCTCGAATTGTTAAATCGTAACCTTTCATGTGTGATTACTTGTGTTGGATTAGTAAAGAAGGACTCTTCCATGAATAGTAGAGATTGCTAAAGAGGGACTAGTCCCTAATCGAAGTAGCATGTTTATGATTGTCACGATCCAGGGTCACCCCCTAGATGCGACACGGCGTACTTGAACCCGAAGGGGTCTCACACAATCCCTTAGCATAATCATAAACATACAAAATAGAAATGATGCGGAAAATTAAAAAAATTTACAATAAAAGTCATATACTTTTTCATAAACAAATATAAGAGTCTAGACCTTGTCTCAATCACCATCTAAAACAATTGAATACAATCTTAGGGTCGTAGCGCTTTACAATAGTCTTAAAAATAGAAAGTAAGATAGCATCTAGAAATGAATAGTGTCTTGTCCTCGAACCATGAGGACGCACCAAGCTTAGAGAACAGTTAACCCAAGCTTCACTTGAAAGAATAAGGATACCTCAATGACCAGAACCTACACTTATAAGAAAATGTATAAATATGGGTTAGTACATAAAAACTAAGTATGGAAGCCATGCACAAAAATCCTTAAAACATGCATAAAAGGGACATTTAGTTGAAATCATGCATTTATCAACTGTAAAAGTCATCATGCACATTTATGAAGAAACATAAGTCAAACCATATCATAAGCAAACCCAAAGCTATACTAGTGCAATGCAAAGGTAAGATCACATAACCCTACCAAATACTAAGTATCACTTTTAGGTCACTAACATCATACATATCATATCTTAACCTCATTCATGACCAATACTCATATAGAAGGAGCATTCATATTCATAACTTGTAGAAAGTAAAGTCAACCTTAACAACCATATATACCATACATACATAATTCATAAGTATTCATAGCATAAAAGAACCCTACTACAACCCCTCTTAAAGCCTACTTGTGCAATGCATAAATGAAGTCCCATACCCCCACTCATACTAAGTAGTACCTCTTAAGAAGTCATAAATAATGTCCATATTCTTATCATAATTCATAGTCTTATCATATAGGGAAATGTAGCCATAACCGACATAGATCATTTGAGCTACATGGAATCCGGTGTCTTGCTCCCACACCGAAAAGAGATGTCGTACTTGCCTAAGGTAGAACCTACATAATAGCTTTTAGGTGGATCCACTAGCTAAAGACCTATGTGGGCACATAGTTATGGGATAAGGAGACTGCTACTAGAAACCCGGACTTTCTAACGTAAAAGGTTTCCATCTCATGAGATAACTTACATGGGGAAGCCGGACTTTCTAACGTGAAAGTTTCCATCTCATTTTCATATCCACTTGGTGCTAAGCATAATTTCCTTTAAAAGTCATATTAAGTCTTTACTTAGTTCATGTTCATAAAGGAATGCACTAGGCACTCATGTCAACATGGTATCATAATTGCTCATAGATTCTTTAGGTGAGAATGTCCTTTCAACCTTAAAATAATCAATATGTGAGTAAACCTTTCACATCATATTCATAGTGTGTTCATGGGAATAGCCTTTCATTCAACACAACAAAACTATCATAGTCATAAGCATATCATACATAGTTATGTGTAAGGGTAGGGGAGAATGATCTTACAACAATACCATAATTACACAATAATCATAAGATCTTCACTTTCTATGTGAATCATAAGCTCATACACAAATTCTCATAAAGATGTACAAACCCACATACTTTAGCCCTACAAGAGCCATGATTCACAATCAATCCAACCATCTACAATTACTATATAGAATAAGAGGAATTTCATGATGTAATACTTAATTAACATAAACATCATCAATTGGCATACTTCCAATATCAACCAACCCACATCAACAATTCATGATTTATCAATATTGGGGAAACATGGGTCTATGGGGAATTTCATCATAAACATAGGAAATAGAAATGATGCGGAAAATTTAAAACCTTTACAATCGAAGTCTTATACTTTTTCATAAATGAATATAAGAGTTTAGACCTTGTCTCAATCATCATCTAAAAACAATTGAATACAATCTTAGGGTCGTAGCCCTTTACAACATAGTCTTAAAAATAGAAAGTAAGATAGCATCTAGAAATGAATACTGTCTTGTCCTCAAATCATGAGGACTCACCAAGCTTAGGGAATAGTCATCCAAAGCTTCAGTTGAAAGAAGAAGGATACCTCAACGATCGGAACATACACTTATAAGAAAATGTAGAAATATGGGTTAGCACATAAGTACTAAGTGTGGAAGCCATGCACAAAAATCCTTAAATCATGCATAAAAGGGACATTTAGTTTAAATGATGCGTTTATCAAGTTTAAAAGTCATAGTTCATTAACATTCTTTGTGGGGGGTAAGCCTTAACCGGCATAGACCATCTGAGCAATTCATGGAATCCCGGTGTCAACCTCACCGGATAAGGGATTCCTACTTGCCTAAGGTAGGACCATTACTTTTTAGCTTACGTGGATCCACTAGCTTTAGACCTATGTGGGCACATAGTTATGGGATAGGGAGATTGCTACTAGATACCCCGTCTCAACTCACGGATGAGCATCCATCTCAAGAGGTTGCTACTAGATACCCCGCCTCAACTCACAGATGAGCATCCACCCAAATTAACATCCACTCGGTGTTTAGCATTATTCCCCACGGAGTACTTAACATTCATTAGATTAGTTTATTATTATGGGATAAGAGATTATTACTAGATACTCCCCCTTAATTCATGGATGTGTATCCATCTCAAACGCAACATTCATTAAAATAGGATATATGGATTGTTACTAGATACCCCGCCTCAACTCACGGATGAGCATCCATCCCAACCCAACATTCATTCATTAGGATAGCTCATAGATTCAAAGATGAGAATAGCCTTTCAACTAAGAATCCCCATATTATGAGAAATTCCTTTCACTACATGTCATTACCATTCATTAGAGTACAATTGAGAATAGCCTTTCAATTAATACATCATTATTAACATTATCATAGAAACTTCATTCATTCTTCATTCATGAGTGTGTGCGTATGTGAGAATAACCTTTCACATATATCATCATCATTCATAAGTATTAATTGAGAATAAGCTTTCAATACCAACACAATTACATTCTAAACATGATCATTACACTTTCATTGAGATCACACATATATACTTCACATCATAATCATACATAGATCCTTCATGAAATTGCCTTCCAAGGCTATGAATCAATATCAACCCATAAATCCAAGGTACTACAATAGATAAGGGAATTAACATGATTCAATCATTAATTCAATATAAACATAAACAATTCAACATACTTTCGTGATCAATCAATTCCCAATCACAATTCACCACTTAGGGTTTTGGGGTAAACATGGGTTCATAGGGTAAAACCATCTTAATTCACCATTAAAACATCAATTAAATCATGATTCATCGCTTAAATGCCTTTTTAAAATGATTGGAATTGAACCCATGAATAGATTGAAAACTCTAGGATTTTGGGGAACTTTGGAGAGTTGAAATCAACTCTGAAATTGGCTCCTTGAAAGAAACTAAGTCAAGGATGAAGTCTACCATACATTTTATGGAAGAAATCCACGAAAATTGCTTGAAAAAGATGAAAACATGAGGTTGAGAGCTTGAATCCTTCACCTCCAATGGAGGTTTCTAGAGAGAACTTTTGGAGGGGAGAGGTTGGTTCTAATTTATGTTTTCAATAAAATGAATTGAAAAAGGAGTTTAATACTTTAAAAATCCTTAAAATACATTAATAAACCAATAATAACCGTCCCCAACCCCTAACTAACTAATTAGCAATTTACCAAACCACCCCTCATTAAGGCCAAAACTAGACAGAAATCAGTCATGACCTATGCCCCATGACCTAGGGACCGTAGGTGGAGTGGCGCCCCATCTTGCAGAGTCTGTGGTTTGGGGCTGCAACATGAAATTTTGGACCTTGACCTATAGAGGCCATCCACAGGGTGTCGATGGACCTATGGGGCGTAGGTCCCCATCCGTGGGTCACCAAGTTTGGGGCAGATTTTGGTTTATTAGGGTCTTGGGGGTTAGGTTTTAAGGTCCTCCTCAAGGACCCCTAGGGTGGTCCTTAGGGAGTCGTACCTTGACATTTAACCCCTAAGCCCCTCAACCTAAGCTCGGGAAGATATTCTACACGTACAAACCCTATAACAAACTCAAAACTTGTTAGGCTCTAGTTTTACCTATTGATTTTATGGGTCGTTACATTATCCCCCACTTGGGAATATTTATCCTCGAATGACACTTTAAACACAATAAGGGATTAACGACTCAAGGCAAGCAGCCCATCATATATGCAACATCATAAAAAATGCACAAAACTAGGAGGAAACATTGACTCCATCTCAAACATACTCAATGCAACACAAGAGAGTAGGAACTACATCTACAAAATCATTATGCATGAAAACTTCAACATTTCTCATTTCATTGGAGGCATTACCTTCTCCAACTCACATCATGCTCATCATAACACCATTAGGCACATTATGCAATTACTCTCAAAAGCGTATTTAGGCATGTTCAACAATTTACCTCTTGAAGCATATAGACAACTCATACTAAATGCAAATCAACATGAGGAACATAAATCATAAAAACTCATTTCTCATATAAACATGAATTCATCAAGAACATGCATATCATTAGGAGACCATGGAAACACATCATCACAAATGAATCCAAAACATGAAACAAGTTGTAAAGAACTCTTGGTCTCAAGCTTGAATAGGAATAGAAGGAAAGAGAAAAGGATATCAGAACTCTCAACAACCTTACTATTCAAAATATTATCCGCCACTTAGGAGTAAACCCAAGTAAGGCTAACATGAAAATATCATAGGAACCTCAATAAAACATTCACAAACTATAAGGAACTATCACATATCGGTGCCTTCATCCGGATGCGCTCCTTTGCCCTTGTTAGGTTGAAGTACGTAGAAACGGTTTTTACTTGGAGCATTGGGATCCGGGGCATAATTAGAAGATTGCTTAGAATCTCTTCCTTTTGCCGATAGTGTTGGGCAATCTCTCATCCGATGACCCTTCTTTCCACACCCAAAGAAACCATCCATGCCGGCAAGGCACTTACCCAATTGTTGCTTCCCACACTTGGCCAATAAAGATCTTTCAAAATAAGAACAACTTCCTTTGCCTCCTTGGAAATTAGGGTTAGACACCCTATCATTGTTGACCATTGGGGAACCTCTTCTTGAACCTTGGTTGAATTTTTTCATCGGATCTAGATCTTTTTGTCTACTTATTCATTTTCTTGAGTTTTGTCTCCTCAATTTGTTGAGCATAGACCATGAGCCTTGAAATATCCATGTCATGGTGGAGCATTGTCGTACGACATTCTTCTTCAACTAAATTCGACACTCCCATCACAAACTTATTCATTTTAGCCCTCGAATTTGCCACTAAGGTTGGAGCATATTTTGATAGTTGGGTGAACTTAAGAGAATACTCTTTCACACTCATACCCTTTGACGAAGGTTCATGAATTCTACCAACTTTTGTTCCCACAACTCTAGGGGAAAAAACTATCAAGGAATGCTTCCTTGAACACCTCCCAACTTCTGGGACCTGCTCCTCTTGACATCTCACTCTTCCATTGTTCATACCAAATTTGAGCTACATCTTTTAGTTGGTAGGTGGCTAGCTCCACCTTCTCCTCCGAAGACACCCCCATATCACTTAGTATCTTGCTAGCGTCATCAACAAACCTTTGGGGATCCTCATCTACCTTGGAACCAAGGAACTCGGGGAGACTCAACCAAGAAAAATCCCTCAACCTTGAAGCCATAGTACTCTCATTAGTATTCACTCGGGGTCCACCATCCCTCTTAACTTAAGTCATCATGGCTTGGGCTACGGTTAGAAAAGCCGAACTAATTTCTTCATTGGACATAGCCGAAGGATCAACTGGAACTTGATTGCCTTAAGGAACTTGGGGAGTGATGAGTCCACAAATTGGTCTCATTTAGGGCTATATTTTAATAGAAATTGTGTCCTCAAATGCTTATTTCACCTCAATATCTAATGAAAACCCTTAAGTTTCAGGTATTTGGAGTTTGAAGGAAAGCATGGACACCACGTAGCAAAAAGGAATGAAAAGGCTTAAAAGAACGAAGAAATGAAGGCTTGAGGACCGCCAAGTCCACTTGGTGAGTCACCGAAGGGTCTTACTTCGCCTTTTGTTCTAGTGTGCTGAGCCTTGAAGAAGAGGATTGAGTCGGCGGAAAAAAGGAGCAGTCGGCGCATCGCCGAGAAGTTCCGCAAAGCAATACCATGCTGCCCAATGACCCAGAGCACGACGATGTTGAAGACTGGTGCAAGACAGCAATGAACTACATCAAAGGGGGAATCGCCGAGTTGATCAGCAATTTCGACTAACGATGCCGAATGATCCGTTGCAGCACAAATTTGGAAAACAATAAATACTAGTTAGAGTTGTAGTTTTAAGAGTCGAACAATTATTATAATTTTCATATAGAATAGTATTTTTTGATATTTTTGCTCTAAGTTTGAGAGGGTTTTGAAGACTTGAAGATCCAATGGGTTTCATCTTCATGATTTGGAGTTGGGTCTCTTGGATTCCTAAATTTTCGCATGTATCAAGACTTAAACCGTCACACCCAGTTGAATGTGAGCTCAATTTGGTATAAATTTCTATCTCTTATACATGTGTGGCTAAAAACCCCAATTCTTGGGGTGTGATTTAGCGAATATGGGTTAAGATAATTGTTCTGTCTTGCTTGCGGATAGTCTATTTGTAGTTTAAATGTGATTTCGTTTAGTGGTTATGGATGAACTTAATGAGGTTATAGTTGCAAATATAATCTCATATATGTGTTTTCGGCTTGTTCGAGAGAGAGGTCGTAACACTAAGACCACTAAATTGATGGCTAGTGCGAGTGGGTCGACATGACGTTCAGCTTGAGAGAGTGAACCCTAGTCCCATGTCCTCACACACAGCTCAAGAGAGTGAACCCTAGTCCCATGTCCTCACACATAGTTAGAGAGAGTGAGTGGGCTAAGGCGGAGGCTGTTCTTAATGCGGCAAGTGGGTGTCCGAGAGAAACTCGCTTGAAACGGGGTAAGTTGCTAGAGAGAGAGCTTATTCCCCTTAAAGATTAGCCCAGTCACAATTATTCTATGTATCTTCTATTGAAAACATGTACCCAATAATCAAGCTTAACCTATTTTCCCGTCACATCTCAAGGATCCCCTCTCACTACTTATAAATCCTTGCTTATTTTACTGTTTTTACTTACTAGTGACAAAACCCCATTGTTAATTGACACACTTTTGTCCCCTTCTAATTACAATGTTTTTAATCGTTAATGTCTTTAGCTACGACT
Source organism: Solanum acaule (assembly GCA_036250505.1). NCBI lineage: Eukaryota > Viridiplantae > Streptophyta > Magnoliopsida > Solanales > Solanaceae > Solanum > Solanum acaule. Next base: position 1,871 of record JAJOOR010025012.1, on the reverse strand, counting down.
AGTTAGAAATAAATTTTATTTTTCTATTAATTCTCAAAACCACTCTCTTAGGAACGATCCCAACCCTTGGTTGTGTTACTAAACTATTGTACAATCGTAGACACTTGTATCAGAAGTTCTGTCTTGATTACACAAACATCAGCGAGGAACTACTTCATTCACAATCTCCTCCTCCACTCTTCTTGTGGTTTCCCTTCTTCTATTCATATCCTATAAACACAAGAGAAGGGTTAGGGAAAGGATATTTATAGAGCTAAACTCTATGACATGACTTCAAGAGTAATGAAAGAAGTGTAGCTTCCTAGCGTCCTATAGCCTCTCGCTGATAAATGTGTCGTGACTAGCACCCATGAACAAGACTCTACGAGATGTGCTTGTGAGACATCAACCTAAAAACCATTCCCAAAACATTGTTCTCTGGTACCCTATTTGTAACGACCCGAGCCTATACCCCAAAAGTGACACGGTGTACTCGACCTCAAAGGGGTCTCATACAAGCACATAACATTGATAACATAAGATAATCGAAATAGTTCAGAATTTAAAGCTTTTCTTTAAATCCAAACAATCAAAAATTCATTTAAAAGCAAGCGAAAGTCTATTGTTGTAACAGCCCGTATTATGCATATACTTGTTCTATTCTTCTCATACTTGACATAGCCTTGTAGTATAGGTGAGGGACCGTATTTCTTATATGGTTGGTGTTGGTTTAAACTAGCTTTGAAGGTGATGTGATGCCTTGCACGTTTCATCATGTGTACTGTAACGACCAGAGAGCACCCCTTAGTCGTTACCGGCGTATTCGACCTCAAAGAGGTCTTATAAAAGCCCTTAGCATTCATCATAACTTGTATAATAGAATAAAATCACGGAAAATTTAAAACTTTTACTTTGGATGTTCAACTTCACTTCATATATGAAAAATAGAATCTAACTACGTCACAATACACCATCTAGACATAGAAGTATCGAAAATGGGACTTAGCCCTTACATCAATAAAAAGTCTTGCAACTAGTAAAGTACAACAATGTCTTTCAACATAAGCAAAGAACTAAACATAGAAGCTAGAACATAGGGTCTTGTCCACGGACTTGAGGACTCACCAACTTGGGGAAGCAACTCCAAGTGTCTTGAGAAGTAAGCTTGAATCCTCAATGGCCCGAACCTAAATGTTTGGGAAAAGGGAAAAAATATGGGTTAGTACAACACACGTACTAAGTATGGCTACTATGCATAAAAACCATTGAAATGCATAAAAGGACATTTTATTCAAAACATGTTTTTTGCCAAGTAAATCCAATATGCACACAAATTAAGTATAATAGTCCAAACCAACATAATATCATCCCAACATGTAGATAGCCCAAGCAATACTAGTGCAATGCAATGAATAGAACCGCATAACTCTATTCAAAGCCAAGTATCACATTAAGCAACCTACTTTAGGCATACATTCATAAGATCATATTTCATCATAACTTACCTCATTCATAATGATCATACATAACATAGCTTCAATATACATAAGTCATATTAATCATAATCATAAGAGAACACTACTACAACCATCCCTTAGGATCCCACAAGTGAAATGTGCAAGAGAAGTCCCATACCCTCCCTTACACTATGTAGAAACCCTTAAGAAAGCCCTAGTAAAAGTTCACACCTTTCATACCTTCATTTACTTTTACATTAAAGAAATATTGCAATAACCGCCATAGACCATAAGAGCTACATGGAATGTTCTACTCCCACACCGAAAAGAGAGGGTTAACACTTGCCTAAGGTGTAACCATTCGTACATAGCTATCTAGGTGGATCCACTAAGCTAGAGTCCTATGTGGGCACATAGTTAAGGGTCAAGGAGATT
>JAJOOR010025011.1:0-24890 GCA_036250505.1 Solanum acaule | reverse complement strand
CATGTGGGGAGCCAGACTTACTAAACGTGAGACCCCCATCTCATTTACATGCCCTTTCGGTGCTAAGCATCTAATTCCCTTTTGTAATCATCTTTAGTCATCACATAAGTTCACATTAGCCTTTACTAGACTCTTAAGTAGACATCTTACCATAATAGCTCATATGTGTTCATAAGTGAGAATAATCCTTTCACTTTAGAAACAATTAGCAAGTGAGTAAACCTTTCACTTTACATTACATTATAATCATGAGAACTACCTTTCAATCATATAACAATCATACCATAACATACATACATACATGCATCCTAGCATACATAGTCATATCTTCATGGTCATGTACATTTCATGCATAATAGTATGTAAAGGTGCATATGAGAATTAACCTTTCAATTGACACCATAGACATATCATATTCATATTTATGCATGGAGTGTGTGTGTGCATGATTGTCCTCACAATGGCACAACAACAACAACATTAACATCATAGACACCTCCCTTGTCAAGGGGGGGTCATAACATATACATAATATCCCAACTCATGCACAATTCACATATATTGCATTTAAGGATCTTAGATCATGTAAGTCACATATCTAATATTCATCATTCAAGTACATCATTCATGGCATGTATCATTTGGGGATTATGTGGGTAGGGTCCTTCCACAAGAAAACCTCATAAAATTCAACATATATACCATACCATGTTCATAACATCTCATTCATATTCATAATGTATCATACTTAGTCATATCTAGGGTTGTAGGGAAGAGAGACCTTGTCTCAACACTACAATTCATACTAACAAGTAAGCACCTCCACCGTAAGTTGATCAAACCATTCATTCAAAGGATATATAATAAGTAAACATCTCCCCCACAAGTGGATCAACAATTCAATAGAAGGCTACTTACCAATTGAAAACCTTCATTCATAGCCATCAAGGCTTTCTTCAAGATTCAACCCTATTTTCTTGATATTCATACATCATATAGGATAACCTCATAATACAATAATGAATTTCATAATAACATACTAGATTCTCATCCTTCAATCATCATTCAACACAAGCTAGGTTTAAGAATTGAGAAAGAAAAGGGAAATCATGGGTCTTGTGGGGAATTGTTCAAAAACCATAAGTATTACATGAATTCATCCACAAACATTCATATATAATCATAAATAACCATTATAGATCAATGGAATCGATTTTAGAAAGAGACCCACGAATTTGATTGAAAACCTAGAAATTGGGGATCATTGAAAACTTAGTTGAAAGGGCTTCTTGGTGATAGCTAACCAAGAATAAAGGACTCCCATACCTTAGCCTTAGAATCCCACAAATTTCGTGATGAAAAGCTTCCATCTCCTAGCCCTAGCTGATCTCCTTCTATGTTCTTCAATGGAGGTTTTTGAGAGAGAAGATTTTTGGGAGGGAAAAGGAGTTGGGAGCTTTTATTTGGGTCTTGGAATAATTGATTTAATTGGGTGAGTTTTGGGGTTAAAATGACTTAAATAGGGGTCCTAGGCTTGGGAAAAATGAGATATCCTTGAGTTAAAACAATTGGGAAAAGACCCAATAAGTTACTTGCTGGAAACTGCCGAAATGGCATCATTGAAGCCTTCACGGACCGTGAAACGGGTCGTGAAGATTTTCAGCCTGACAGTGCTTCACTATTTCGGGCATAACTTTTTACTCCGAGATTGGAATTGGGAAAACTCGGTGGCGTTGGAAAGAGGACTCAGAGACCTTTAAATCTATAGGTTATGGCACACATAATTCATTTTGAGCTAAGAGATATGACCATTTGAAGTTGACCCTATACTCTAAGTCTAATGGAGAGCCCTTCACGTGAGGCTCCACGAGCCGTGGTGACTACCACCAGCCGTGGTGCCTCTCATGGTCATGATACAGTATCTAGGAAACCTTCCCCTTAAGCCCTAAAAATCTAAGGCACCACCACGAGCCTTCCCACGAGCCGTGAAGTGGCTCGTGTGGAGGGGCTGTTTTTGGGCAGCCTTTTTTTAGCCACTGCCTAGCCAACCACGAGCCACACCACAAGTCGTGGTCCTCACCACAAGCCGTGGTGGTGGTCGTGGAAGGTGAGGCAGTGTCCATGAAAGAGTGGACTGCCCTAGTCCTCTTCCTTGGCTCTAACCCTCAAACTTAGCCCGCGCTTAGTCTACTAGTTTTCGGACGTCATGATCGTTTCTTGACATTTGATCTCTAAAATCACCAAACTAGCTTCAATAGCCATTTTTCATCATTTAAACAAGCTTTCAACTATAAACTAACATGTGAGGCTCTAGGTCAACCTACTAGATTCAGTCAAGCCTTAGCTAGGTCTTACTAGCTTCGTACGGGGCGTTACAGAAGGTCTCCAATTTCTTAGTATGGAAATCTTCAAATCTTCAAACCTAAGGAAAAATATCTGCAAAAACTCAGTTCTAAGCTTTAAACTTGAAAACTGAATCATAGATTCTAAACTGCATATGTTTTATACTAAACTAAAAATTTAAAAACATATTTATATTTGTCAAAAAATGTGTTGCGAAGGACCAGTCGGTGCAATAAGTTGGGATCACCGATCCACTCGGCCATCCGCCCTTTGGTTAATCTCATCGTCTTTTTGCTTTGGCCTTCAGCATCTTCAGGTTTTGTACTTTGGGCAATATGGCACTGCATTGCGGATTCGTTCGGCGACTCGCTGACTACTCCTTTCTATCGCCGACTTGATTTTCTCCTTCAGGGATTGGTACACTAGAACATTAGGCGAGACAATGGCCATTCGGTGACTCACTCAATGGATTAGGCGATCCTCAGGCTCTTTTTTCCTCGTTCTTTCATCTACCTTGTTCCTTTTTGCTCAATAGTGTCCATGCTTTGTTCCTCAATCCAAATACCTAAAATTCAAGGATTTACATCAGTTATTGGTACAAAATATGCAGTTGAGGACACTAAATCTATTAAAATAAATCCTTAAATGAGTACAAATCGTGGACTCATCAGCTCCCAGGTGAATGGAATATCGAGAACTATGGGCTTCTGACAAGATTTGCTCTCTCAAACCATAAACTTTAGGAACACACAAGCGATCTTGATATCCAAGTAATCCATCTCCCCCTAGAGAGAAAACCTCGACGGACTTTTTAAGCACCACTTCCTTCAATTAAACCAAAGTTGCATAAATACCTTGTTTGGCCTTCATATCCGCCACAAAAGACGATTCTGAACTATTGTGAAACATAACACCACCTTTGGTTGAGTCCACCAACTAAACACCCAACCGGGCCAACTATGAACATCTCGAACCAACTCCCTTTTATCATCTTCAATGTGAGCAATACTACCCATAGATAAATGACTAATTGAATCCTCCACCACCTTCACCTTATCGGGTTATAGAGAACATTCATTTCATAATCCTTAAATAACTAAAGCCACCTCCTTTGGCTAAGATTTAGATCTTTTTGATTAAACACGTATTGCAAACTCTTGTAGTCGGTAAAAACATTGACGTGAACGCCATACAAAGAATGCCTCCAAATCTTTAAGGCAAAAACAACCGCCACTAGTTTAAGGTCATGGGTAGGATAATTCTTCTCATGAATCTTGAGTTGCTTGAAGCATAGGCAATAACTTTCTCATTCTGCATAAGTACACATCCTAGCCTAATTCTTGAGGCCTCACAATAAACAACAATACCATCAGTCCCTTCCAGTAAATTCAACACTGGAGTGGAAGTAAGTTTATCCTTCAATTCCAAAAATCTCTTTTCAAAAGCTTTGGACCATATGAACTTAGACTTCTTTTGGGTCAATTCTATCAATGGAAAAGCAATTGAATAAAACCCCTCAAGAAACCTTATGTAGTAACAAGCCAAACCCAAGAAACTTCTAATATCTGAAGGGGATAGAGGTCTAGGCCAACTCTTAACCACATGCGTCTTCTTAGAATCTACCTCATCACCCTTTCTTGAAATAATGTGACCTCCAAAATCCACAGTCCTTAACCAAAACTCGCATTTGAAAAACTTTGCAAATAGTTGTTGGTCATTGAGAATTTGCAAAACAATCTTCAAATGATCAATATGCTTACCCTTACTTCTCGAATAGATCAATATATTATCACTGAACACAATCACAAACATGTCAAGGTATTGTCTAAACACCCTATTCATCAAAACCGTTAATGCTATCGAAGCAATAGTCAAACCAAACGACATTCCAAAAACTCATAATGGCCATACTAAGTTTTAAAAGTCATCTTCGGAATGTCATCTTCTTTCACCCTCAATTGGTGACAACACAACCTTAGGTCAATGTTGGAAAATTTGTTTGCCCCTTGAAGTTGGTCAAACAAATCATTTATCCTTGGGAGAGGGTACTTATTCTTAATGGTCACCTTGTGCAACTGACGATAATTAATTCACATATGGAGTGAACCATCCTTCTTTCTAACAAACAAAACTAGAGCACCCTATGGAGATATACTTGGTAGGATGAAACCCTTATCCAACAAATATTTCAATTGCTTCTTCAACTCCATTAGTTCTGTCGGAGCCATTCGGTGAGGAGGAATAGAGATAGGTTGCATATCTGGGAGAAGGTCAATACCGAAGTCTATTTCCCTATCGGGAGGAATACCAGGTATATCATCTGGGAATACTTCCAAAAACTCATTAACCATCGGGACCGACTCAAGAGTAGGGGTCTCGAAATCTATATCCTTCACCCTAACTAGATGATAAATGCAACCCTTAGAAATCATCTTTCCATCTTTAAGACAAGAAACAAACTGACCCTTAACCATAGAATTTCCCCCTTTCCTATCTAGGGCAGGCTCATTTTGAAACTAAAACTTGACTACAAGAGTTCTACAATCATTAGAAGAATAACATGAATGCAGCCAATCCATTCCAACTATAACTCTACGGGACAAGGAAATGAGACACTTTCTATAGACCCTCTTAACCACAGCAAAATCACCAACAGAAGTAGAGATAGAAAAAAGATCTAACAACACATCCGGAAGAATATCAAATCTCATAGACACATATGGCATCCCAAAAGACAAGGTATCACCCGGGGTCAAGTAAAGCATAAACATCAAGTTGAAAGACTTTCAACATACCGGTAATCACATCGGGAGAACCCTCTTGTTCACCATGAGTATAAAGTTCATAGAATCTATTTTGGTTGAGAGCATTGTAACCCGAACCACTAGGAGGAACTTTCTTATCCTCTCTTTCTTTAGTCGTAATCATCGGGCAATCCCTCATCTTATGACCATTTTTACCACAACCAAAGCAACCATTTATGCCATCTAATCCCTTACTCTCGTATTTCTTTCCACACCTAGCACAAGTAGACATAGGGAATAAAGATTTGTTGAACTTAGAAGGAGAATTGGAGGAAACATGACCGGAAAACCTTTGTCTAAACATGAACGACCTTGTCCATCGAACCTAGAATGTGAGAAGTTACCATCACTAATCTTACCTCTTTTTTCCTCCCTAGACTTTTCCTTAAGTTTCTCCTCTTTATTTTGTTGAGCATGAACAATGAGACAAGAAATGTCCATATCATTAATAAGTATTGTGATACGACATTTCTTAACCACCATTTCGGACACACTCAAAATGAACTTACTTATCCTTGCCCTAGGATCGGCAATCATAGTAGGAGCATATCGAGACAATTATGTGAACTTCAAAGCATATTCCTTCACACTCATACTTCCTTGACGAAGGTTGATGAATTCAAGTACCTTTGTCTCCCTCATCTCTAAGGGAAAGAACATGTCAAGAAAAGCAACTTTAAACTTTCCCCAATCTAGAGGACCCGTATCTTCTGGTCTCCTCTCTTTCCATTGTAAACCAAACTTGAGCAACACCCTTAGGTTGATAAGCGGCCAAATTTTGCCTTTTCCACCGGCGTCACTCCCATAATCATCAGCACCTTGTACACTGCATCAATGAACTCTTGAGGATCTTTCTCAACCTTAGATCCATAAAACTCTGGAGGATTCATTCTAGTGAAGTCTCTCACTCTAGATGCCGACGTACCCATATTTCGGTTCATAGGAAACACAACATCCCTATTGTCTTGGACCTTCATGGCTTGAACCAATCCTTGAAAGGCAGCCCTAAACTTCGTATTAGTCACTTGCTCGGCCAAAGGTTCTATCGGAGCTTGAGGAGCTTGAGTAGGAGCTTTTTGATTCATATTATCTCCTGCATTCCTTCTAGCATAAGCTCTTAGGGTAGCCAAATCTCGTAGAGCATAGGATAAAGATTAGAAGAGAGACCTTATAGAGTTAAACTCTATCACACGACTTTAGAGTAATGAAAGAAGTAGAGTTTCCTAAACAACTTGTAACCTCTCATTCATAAGTGTGGCGCGTTTCACACTCATGAACAACACTCTACTTGACGTGGTTTATGAGACTTCCTAGGACTTTTCTAAACCTTGTGCTCTAATAACCAAGTTTGTCACAACCCAAGGTAGCCCCTAGGCGTAACATGGCATATAAGACCCCAAGAGGCCCCATAGAAGCCACTTAGCTTTCATCATACAAGAAATAGAATAACGAGATTAAAAGATAGTTTCAACAGATCAAAGTTTTTATAGAGAAAAGCAGAAATCTAAAAATCATCTCAAAGCCATCTAGTACATAAGAACAAATCTGGGTGTAGCCCTTACATCATAGTCCAAACCTGAAAGTAAGGAAAGACTAAAAATAATAAATGTCCAGTTCTCAAAGCATGAGGACTCACCAAAGCTCAGAATCTCTTCAAAGTGCTCTAGCCACGAAACTGGGAACCCTGATTGTCTGACCCTATATTTGGAGAAATGTATGCAAGAGTATGCGTTAGTACAAACATGTACCAAGTATGATAGTCATGCATAGAAACATTTAAATCATGCTAAAAAGGAACATTTTCATAACATGTAATGACCAAGCTAAAATGTTAATTTAGAAGTTAGGAAACATAAGACATAAAACATGTTCAACGTAAGCTAACATCATTAAAACGTTCATGAGATACTTATAAAAGTAACCTTAGTTCATTATTGTGGGAGATTTACCTTTAAACGACATATAAGACCATGTAAGCTATCAACACGAAATCTGGTGTCTATCCCACACCAAAAAGGGGTGTTCTTCTTCCCAAGGTATTACCATGAACTTTTTGATTATCTTGATCCACTGGCTAATTTCTATCTAAGACAACCATCTTGTGGTGGTACATAGGTATGGGATAAAGAGATTACTTCTAGAAACCCGGCCTCTACTAACGGGAGAGCTCCCATCATAATATCCTCTCGGTGCTTAATGTCATAAACACTCCTTTCATAATTCAAAACACACATCATATGATCATAACTTGGAAATCATGGGAATTGCATGGGTTCATGGGGGATCATCATATAAACATAGTTTAACTCAATTCATAAAAGATCATAAATAAATCAATAATTAAGAGAACCCCTACATAGAAGAAAAACCCTAACTCAATGTGGGATTTATAATTTTGAAAATTGGAGAAATTGGAACTCCATGGATTAAAGTAGTCCATGGATGAAAGTCATCATACCTCAATGCCAATTGCTTAACTTCAATGGTGGATTTGGAGACTTGACTTGAAACCCTAGGTTGGATCCTTCTTCTTCAAGCTTTCTAGAGAGAATATTATTCGATTAGAAGACTTGTTCTGCTTTTCTAAATTTGAGAAAATGATTTCAATTGGGGAATTTGGGGATTAAAACACTTATATAGGGGTTTTGGTGAATGGTAAAATGATATAGTATTAAGCTAGAATAATTAGGAAAAGACCCAAAAGCCCCTAGAAAAATATTTGCCGACCCAGATTGTGCCAGGCCAACGGTCCATTGATCAAACCACGGATAGTCCATTTAGGGGGTCGTTTTGATCAGAGGCTAGATCCTGAGACCTGGATCGATGGACCCCATCCACGAATTGTGGGTCCAACGATGGTCCATTGTTCCCTATCGTGGATCTGGACTTTTGATCCTAAATTTTCTCTAAGTATGGGGCTCACCTATGAGACCTACCTACGACTCATGCATTGAACGAAGGACCGTCCTTGCAAACTGTCGAAAAAGTACTAGAACTTGACAATTTGAGGAGACTTGCCTGGCCAAACACGGACCTGACCTACGATCCATGGGTCGTTCCATGGGCTGTGGTTGTCACCATAATAACTGGCGGCAGATCTCTTAAAACTTTATTTTCGTGTCTTTTCGAATTTAGGTGTTACAGGTTATGAATGGTTTTATGGAAAATCAACTTAAAAACATGTAATTACTGCAATTCATACATAAGAAGTCATAAAACAATAAATTAAATCAACATTGAAAGGAACCCATGACATAGAAGAAAACCCTAACTTCAATTGGGATTTCTAACTTAAAAACTAGAGAATTTTGGAAACCTCTAGAGGAAAGGGCTCCATAGGTGAACACTATCGTACCGTGGAATTCAAAGCCCACTAGCAATTTGGTGAATTGGAGGCTTGATCTTGAAACCCTAGACTTGACTTCTTCTTTTTCTTCTTTAGAGAGAGAAATATTTGAGAGGAGGAGATGGATCTTTTTTTGCGAATTGAGAGAATGAATCGATTTGGGTGATTTTGGGGGTAAAAATCATTATATAGGGCTTTGGGTAGAAGGAAAAACGACATAATATTGAGTCAAAACAATTGGGGAAAAGACCCAAAAGTCCTTGACTTAAAACTATTGAATTGGCATCAAGGAGGCCTAAATGGCCCGTCATGCTCTACCAAGGCCCTTCAAATGGGTCGTGAATAATTTTTGCTCGAGAGGGCTTCAATATTTTGGGCATAACGTTTTAGTACGAACATGGAATTAGACCTACTTGGGGCATGTTCTGCCTTCTTGTCACAAGAAACATAACGGGTTGTGGTCCCCTCCAAAACCCATTTAAGGCTATGTGGAGGGTCCCATGGTCCAGTTGGGTTCTTGAAAAGCCCGATAGACCCCTTCCGAGCCTTTCTTGAAATCGAGGTGTTTCATCAACCGCATAATTTATTGTCACGACGACATCGAGTACCTTACCCTTTGTGTTTCCACTTCGAGGCAATGAACCTTCTCCCAAATTTTAGATCATTTTATCTTCGAAGAGCATGAAGAGTATATGAGAGCATCAAGAGTTTCACTCAATCTCTACACTTCGAAGACGTGAATTTCTTACCCCACATTGAATCATCTTTTCATTTTGTATTATTGGGCAAGAGTAAAAACTCACTAGGCCATTTGAGCATTAATTTTATAATCATTGGCCTTCAAGTGGATGATTCCTTCATCTTTGAATATTATTGGCTTGTCTTGGTTGCATACACCCATTTTATCATCCATGATCATATCCACCCATTCTTCCTCACGACAAGGCCATAGGCTCTCCTCAAAGGTCTTACAACCCCAAACATTTTATTGTCATCACAAGAAACCACATAAGCAAAGTCAGAAGTAAGTAAACACAACAATTCACAATTTAGATAGAAGCAAGTAAACTATAAATCCTAAATCAATTCAATACGGCTAGTTGTTCCCAGGAAGCAGTGCCATTTTTATAAGCTAAAATTAACCTCAAAATATGTTAAAATAAAAGCGGTTGTTAGCAATAAAAATCCTAATAAGAGAGTTGGGGTCAAATCCCTGAAGGAAAATTTGTCGGCAATTAAATAGACAAAGAATTACAAGCTACTAGTTTGAATCTAAGCATAATAATACACAATTATCAATTTGAGATTACTTCAATAACACAGTAAAGATTAGGAAAAGAACTAATCAAGCAAGGGATAATTGGAACTTAGGAATTTTGAATTCAACACTCCTTCGATCCATTGCCATCTCAAGACATGCTAATCAATAATAGCTACGAATGGTCATCTTCTAGAACAAAATCTTCCTTCAATCTCATTTTGCTATATCATGAAATATCCTTTCGGTCTCAATCATGTAATTCAATAAAATAACCTAATACCTTATTTTAGATGTCTCTTTCAAGTAAACTCAAGATTCAAGGCTAATATGTGATTTTCAATTAAATACTCAACTTCACGAACTATCTTTCAAGCACTTCACAAAGATCGTAAGCTAGATTTGAGCGTGCACTTTCAAATCATAAATTTAAACATTAAAATTAGATCATAACCATTTCTTGAAAGCATGGAATCACATATAAAATATATGAAAGAGAAATCAAGGACCCAAAAGAATTGTCTATTTCTAGTACAATGCCCCAATCTCAATTACCAATTCCATTTGTAATTCATGCAATGTAAATCTAGGGAAAGAAAATAGGATAAGAAATATTACTATTAGAAACACAATCTTCAATCCAAAGGATGAATTATGTGGCAACTTGCCTTTAAAGTTTCAACCCCAAAATAAGAACACTACAAGTTTTCTCTACTCTATTCTAAGCTATCAATGTTCAATGAGGGAATTGTATGGTAATTTTTGAAAGAATGTTTCTTCTTATCCCTTTGTGAGAATTTGGTTCTAAGATCCTTGAAATTTCAATTCTACCCATTTCCAGATGTCCGAACCTTGTTAAATCGACTGGGAGTCATCAAAAGCGAATGTCGGAAAAGTGAATGTCCTATCACTAATGTGCACCACACCTTTCATTGCTACTTCACAAAAGTGAACACCGCCTGATTGCTTAAGAGATTTCTTAAGAGAACAGTTTACCTTAGCTTACCAACTCGCAAAAGCGAACTTCTTTTGGAAGGTGCGACATCAAAGACAGTTTTCTGCCAATTTGAGCTTCTTTCTCCACTCTTTTCCATCAAGTTTGTTTCATGCAAAAAATACCTGAAATCATCACAATTCAATGAATCATTAGCCTCTTTCTCAACTTGAGTGCCACATAGAAGCTCGATTTTGGTTTGATTCATCAGCAACAACCTAATTCCTTCTCAGAATGAGTCGATCCTCAGGTATCCAAAGTCCATCTTTGTGGGTACTATAAATTAAAAGGAGAAGATCCAAGTGGCTGTAATAATTGAGGAGAAGATGCTCATGAGAGCTATAGACGATCATGCATCACTACATTTCCCTGTTCTGATGAAGCGACAGTGTGAGACAGCCAAAGTCCCTTTTCTGGAGAGGTATTATGTAAGAGTTACACCTACCTCATCGAATGACATTCGAATGATCGAGGTTTCTTATCTGATAGATGATGTGGCAAGAAGGAATACACCACAACCTAACACCACACCGGTAGTGGATCCCACTACTTTGGAGTTAGATACTAGTCACCCTGTGTAACACCCCGTAGAACCTAGTTAGACCTAGCTATTGTTTGATGGAATCTATTAGGTGAAACTAGAGCCTAAAGAGGTTGTTTTGAGCCAAGGTAAGGTTTAAATGATGTAAAATGGCTTTTCAAGTTAGGTTGAGTAGTTTAGAGGTCAAACGTCAAGAAACGACTATAACGTCCGGAAACTAGTCATTTGAGCTACTGTGTTGAAGTTTGGAGTGTTGTATGAGGGTGAAAACTTGTAGAAGCGACTCCTATACTTAGAACATCATGTTTAGGGGTTAAACATTTGGGTACGATACCCTAAGGACCACCCAAGGGGTTCTCAAGAAGGACCCCAACACTACCTAAAAGCTATCAAAAGCAGCATGACCTACGACTTCCATCTACACCCCTTAGACCAGTCCACACCCCGTAGGTCGTGGGCATGGGTGGGGACTTAGTCTAGGAAGGCTTGGCCCTGAATATTGAGGCCCAGCCCCAATCTACGATTGAACAGCACGAGGAATCAACCCATCCACGGTCCGTGGATGGGGAGCTGTAGAGAGCACATGTTATACTATCAAGATGTCGGCCAAGGTAAGTGAGGGTCAATTTCAAATGGTCATATCTCATAGCTCAAAATGAATTAGGTGGGCCATTACCTATCCAATTAAAGATCTCCGAGTCCTCTTTCCAACACCACTGAGTTTGCCTAATTCCGATCTCAGAGTAAAATGTTATTCCTGAAATAGTGAAGCATTGTCAGTCCCCAAACCACAAGACCAAACCATGGATAGTAGATCAATCTATGGTCCGTGGATGGCCAAATGTAGATGCTGCCAGTTTTTCAGCTTTTCATTTTAAGCAAAAAGTTAGGGGTTGGGTTAGTTATTAATTAGGGGTTAATGTAGGTCGGTTAATAGGTTATTTAACCACATATATAAGCTCAAATAAACCCTAAACTAATCATTCTAACTCACCCATCTAAAGACCCCAAAACTCTCTCCAAAAATCATCTCTCTAGAATAGAAGAAGAAGAAGAAGAAGATGAGGAGGAGGAGGAGGAGGAGGAGATGATGATGATGATGATGATGAGGAGGAGGAGGAGAAGGAGGAGAAGGAGGAGAAGAAAAAGAATAAGAAGAAGAAGAAGAAGAAGAAGAAGAAGAAGAAGAAGAAGAAGAAGAAGAAGAAGAAGAAGAAGTAGAAAAAGAAGAAGAGGAGGAGGAGGAGGAGAGGGGCAGCATCTAGGTCGATTCTCCACTAATTTCAAGCTTTGTTTGGGGCTTTGATTGAAGGTATGTGAAGCTTATTCATCCATGGGTTCTTCCACCGATGGAGCCCCCATAGATTCCCCCCAATTGTGAACTCAAAAACCCAATTCTAGCTAGGGTTGTGATTACATTGTGGGTAGGGCTTGGGTGTGACTCCAATCTAGTGGATAGCATCCAATTATGATTGAATTGTATTTTTTTTAATGATATTATGATGAATTCATGTGATTTCTATGATGAACCCTAATCTAAGTTGATGAATGTGATCTTTGTGGGTTTTATGCCATTAAAGGCAAAGTTGAATGTTCATATGTGATCTTCCTAACTCAATGTTGTGTGTTGTAATTGATTAAAGTTAGGATCATATAATCATGAATTGAACTAGACTCTATTGTAGATGATTGATCTTGACTTGTAAAGTTAGAATTGAACCTTTATGATCAATTAAGGCTAGAATCACTTAGTAATGAACGATGTGATCAAATTACCTTGAAATCTAGGTATAAATAAGAGATTAAGAAAGAAACCTTGAGAGTATGGTTGTGATCCTAATAACTATGGTTTTAGGGTGAAGCTAATGTGATTAACTATTGATGTTAAGGCTTTGAGAGTAAAGTCTGAAAGAGAATAGAAGTCAAATAGGTTGAATTGTGGTGAAAGGCCTATACTCACCTAACCTACCTTATGAATGCTTGATAGATTAAAGTGATAGAATCACTTGAGCATGGAAGGGTTGCCAAGGACATCCTTCCATGAGAGATGAGTGTTAAGCAAGGCTTAACAAGTAAACCTTGGGGTGTATGCTTGGCTCCAAGTGGATATTGACAATGAGATGGAGTGTCACACAAGATAGGGTCTAGACTCCAAGAAGAAAGGAGAGTCACACCTAGTTGATGTGAGGACTATCCAAGTTAAAGGGTGAACTCTTACGTAGTAGAGTGTGAGTTTTCCCAAAGTTAGGTCTCATGAGATGGGATCCTTCACATAGTTGAGTTAAGGTTCCTAGTAGCAATCTCTATAGCCTATGAACTAAGACATCCTTGAGAAGCATCTCATAGTGTTCTAAAGCATAATTGAACTAAGACTTACTTAATGAAGTACCTCATAGTGTTCAAGAGTATACGTGGGTTTAGACATGCTTAAGGTAGTATCTCATAGGGTCCATGTGAAGAATAAACTTAGACATACTAAAAGTAGTATCTCATAGGGTTCAAGCTAATGAAGAACTAATATGTGCTTAAGAGAGTGCCTCATAGTGTTCTAAAGTTAAGAGAGGAACTAGGTTCCAAACCAAGAAGAGTTAGCATGAGGACCTAAAGGTAGTGCTTAGCATGTATAGTATTATTGGGTGCTATGCATGCATTGCACAAGTATGACTTAGGGTCACTAAAGAGAAGTCTTGAGATAGGATTGGACTAGAGTTACCTTTCCTAGTTATAGTTGACTAAGGTGAGAGATTCCCTTAGTTATGAGAGCTAAGCTAATAAGGAGGCCAAAGTAGGGTGAATATGACTAGGATGACTTCAAGGCTATACTTAGTGTGAAAGATAGTATGGGATGCCTTTCATGCATTGCACAAGTGTGTCTTGAGGTTACTTGGAAGTATGATACCCTTATGGCATAGAGAAGCTTAAGAGTTGACCATGTATAGAGGTTAAGGTTAAAATGACATGAAGACCTAAGTCTTGAATGTGAAGGTGGACTATGACCAAGACTGACCAAAGAGAGGTACTTAGCTTGGATGGTAGTATGGGATGTTATCATTGCATTGCACATGTATACTTGGAGGTGGCTTGCAACATGAAGGACTTAAGGTTAAAGTATGTAACCATGGAAGTCTAAGTAGACTAGGCCATGAACATGATGTATCTCCAATGCTCATTAAATATATTTTATGTTGACTTGTGTTTATATGATGCTTGTGTTGATGATTATCCTATGGCTACATTGATTGTGTTATGATCATGTCATTATCTCTTATGCTTATGTCTTATGTTGATTAACTATTTGAGATGCTTTTATGATGTTGTGCTAGCATTCATACTTGGTACATTTTGTACTAACGCATATTGCCTACATTCTAACCAAATGTAGGATTGGAGGCTTGAGTTGCTTTGGAGGCAAGGTTTCAAGGATCTAGAAGAGTTGAAGATCTTGGTGAGTCCTTATAGCTTCGAGGACAACATCCACTTTACCTTTATGTCATTTCTTTATGTTTAGACTTTGTATGGACTGCGTCCCAAGAGTCTCATTAAAGTATTATGTTAGATGGTTTGAGATAAAGGTTTAGTAAAGACTTCCATTTCTTCTATTATGAAAATGACTTCGATTGTAAAAGTTTTAATTTTTCCCGTATTTCCTATTTATCTTATGTTATGATTATGCTAAGGGATTGTATGCAACCCCTTCGGGGTCAACTACGCCATGTTACGACTAGGGAGTGCTCTCGGGTCGTGACACCCTGCTCCTACTATGGAGCAATTAGGTACCCCTCACCCTTCTTTTATGCCTTCTTGATCCTCAGCACCATCGACCTCTACTTCCTCTCCCCTATATCCTAGCCTTTGTTCACTAATGCATTGATTTATCAGATGGAAAACCTTGTCCATTCTATTTATGTTAGGGAATATAGACTTTAGATGGAGGTGCATGCAATGATTACCACGACTATTGAGGTTGCTCTGTATTTACTGCAAGTTGAGGTTGTTAGTCATATAGCTACTCTGGTTTCATAAGGAGAGAGGCTAGATAACCTCGGGTTGAGGCACGTGAGTGATGTAAGGGTAGTTGAGTCGGGCTATCTGAGTTGAAGAGTCATGTAGTCGCTTTGAAGGTGGATGTGGACCGGTTGAGGTCCACCGATATTTTGATGTTATGGGGTAAGATTCCCTTGCCCGAGATGCCCACAACTGTAGAGTGGGGTAGTTGAGCATTTAATGGGTGATGATTCTGACTAGGTTGTTGATAAGGTTGATGATGGTTTTGTTATTGAGACAACTTAAGAGGAGTTTTTGATGGCTGATGAGCAGGTTAGTGCTAAGGTCTTAATTGAGTTGCAGAGTTTGGAGGTGTCGATAGTGCAGCTACATTAGAGAGATCTTGTGTGTAGACATCCACAATTGAAACTAGTGGGGTCTGTCCTTTCAGATCCACTATTCTTTTTCTCAATATGTCGGGCACAGATACCCTGATCAATGATACACCGCTGCCTCAACCCTTAGATGTGTCAGGTACTCATATGCGAGGTGATACCACTCCCTCTGAGACATAGGATCAGAGTTACTCATAGTCATAGCCTATGAGAGAGACCTTTTTCTTATCTTGTTGCAGTACTTAAATTTTTTGTAGCATTAAGGACAGTGCTAGTTAATTTTTGGTGGGGTGAGGGCATCTAGTTAATTTTTGTTTCATGTTTTGTCTTCTATGAATTCCCATGTACATTCTTGAGTAGTGAAATGATTAAGATTGCTTGTATTTTCATTGTTGATGTTCGAGGATCAATTTTGTGGAATATCGATGTCTTGGATAGTACTCTTTATTAGAAATGTATATGTGTTTGTTTTGCAAGAACAAATCAGTGTAGCTATACGTTTGAATGATGTATTAGATTCTTATGTTGACTAGCTGTGTATTATGTAAACTGAGTAATGAACATCACACACAAGTTTCATAACTTTGTAAAATTATTTTAAATGATTGTGTTTGAAGTTCTAGATGTTGTGAGATACTACTTTAAAGCATGTTTTTTTATTCCTAGAATTTGCCTTGTGAGTCTAATTTTTTAGCCTTGGTGAATGCAAGAGAGATCTTGGGCACTAATTTTGAGAGGGAACCCAAATCTTCATACCTTTTGTGACTACCTTGTGAGGGTGTGCAACCATTTTTTCACCATTTGAGCCTATACCATTTTTTGTCACCCACAAAACCTTTTCTAAGCATTTGTTTGGTTGAATAGTCAACTTAAGACAAAGGCCTCACTTGTGGGCGTGGAAAGGAAGGAGGAAAGAAAGCCAAGTGAAAGAGAAGAATGAAAAGTGATACTCAACCTTTAAGTTTAATAGAAAAAAGAAGGAACCCTTCCTTATTTAAAAAAAAAAAAGAGCAAAACCATGAAAATGAAATGAAAAAAATAAAGCCTTGATAAAATAAAAAAAGTTACCAATAAATTGGTTGAAAAATTAAGGATTGAGTCTCCAAATGAAAAGAATTGATGGAGCTTGAGAAGAGCTGAAAATGAGGGTAAAATGCATTGAAAAGGTGAAGTCACTGAGCAAAATAAACCATACATTTACCCTAATTCCCGTTACAAGCCTTAAAGACCCTTGAGATATTGCTAAAATCGGGTTGTGTGATAATTGGAAAATATGGCCAAACCTATGAGATGAAGCTTTCATGTATTTCTCTTTCTAAGAGAAAGAGTTGTATTGATTCCCAACTTATTTGTTTGATATTCTTTATGAGAGCATGGAATTATTTTTTGTTGTGAGGGCATTTGAATGCTTTTTTTTAAAGAATTGGTTTGCATTTTGAGGGAGAAATAGTGAGCTTGAGCTTAGATTGATACCAGTTAGTCATCATTTGATGCTTTTTGAGCATGATTATGATATTTCATATACTTGTTAATAGTCTTGTGATGACACTTACATGTTGACTACCATTGAGAACTACTGTAGACACCATTGTTCAACTTATTGTGTTCTTTATTTACTCGAGGAAAAGCAAAAGCTTATATTGAGTGTGTTGATGAGTCTGAGATTTTGGCTCAATCGAGACCTTTTTATTCCAACAAATAGTGTCCTCATGCCTAATTATGTCCTTATCTGATGTTAGTTTGATTTTTTATAGCTATGAATGCTGAAGGACATGGCAAGGATGAATCTATGACAAAAGACCAAAAATATTGAAAAGAGTGTAACTCCTAGCTAATGATTGCCAAACACAAAGGGCAGATCACCCAATAGGTTGGACCTCGCCTAAAGTTACAATGTTCACTTTTGAAAATATTCAAGGTAGGTCGGCAAAGAAAAGTGCAAACAACGTTTACTACAACTAATATGATATATAGCTACGAAATTATTAGCTACGACATAAAATTCGTCATTAATTGTTCACTTTTAGTGACAAAAAGAACTTTTCGTGCTCAAATATATAAGATAGATACTTTTAGTGATGAAACATAAAAGTTCATAGAAAAGTTTTGTCCAATAAATTTTCAACAAAAATATGAATTGGCGCCATTTATTGAGTACTGTCAGTCACGAATTTAAAGTTACCAGTGACACATTATTTCGTCACTAATGATGTATTTAATTTGTGACAAATAACTTTTTGTCTTAAAATTATTTAATTTGTGGACACAAAATAATTTCGTCTCAAAAAATATATTGTTACAATAGCGACAAATTAGAGTTTGTAGTTAAATATTTTGTGTTTTAGCTATAAAATTTAGATTTAATTGTAACATTTATTTTCGTCACTAACAATATAAACAATTGGTGACAATCATTTTATTGTCTCTAATCAACATACGTTTTAGTGACAACAAAAAATTGTCACAAAATATGTAAGGTGTAAATAGCGACGACTTAGAATTTGCAATTGAATAATTCAACTATTTGCTACATAAAAGTTCATAGCTATATACAAAATTTTCTTTGGCTTCGATTGTACATAATTAGAGAATTTCATAAATGGTCCCTGAACTATTGAAGTAGGTCTAAAATAGTCCCATAATTATACGTTTATCATATTTAGTCCTTTAACTATTCATAATGTTATCAAGTTTGGTCCCTTAATTATATACTTACAATTTTTAGTCCCTTGACTATACATTTACTAGTTTTAGTCCTTTAAGTATTCAAAAATTTATCATGTTTGGTCTTTGACTATTTTTATACAAATAGTGTAGCTTTATATTAATAAAACTCATGTCTATGTGAAATTAAATCTTTAACCCATTTTTCAGTTGACTATCTTTCCCCACTACTTTTTCTTCAAATTACTCTTAAGAAAAGAACCTTACCTCAATGATTCAAAATTAAATTCACGGAAAAAGACGATAGAAGTCTTGATTTTTATTCAATGGAGGATGAAATGAAATATATTATTCCTACTAATGACTTGAGAATGCTAAAATTTATCATAAAAAGGAAAATGTTATTACTTGTTAAAAAGAAAAATATTATTACTTGTTAGTTGTAGAGAGAGATTTATTTATATTTAATAGAAATGAATTTCTTGCAATTAGAATAAAATTAAAAGTTTTTGACTCACATCTTTTTATTCCAAATTTTGTACTCCGACGACTTTATTAAAGAGAATTTATTTAATTTCTTAGAAGTTGAAATTTATAAAATGGTAGATTTGCCACCGTTTTTAAGATTTTTTTAATTTTAATATAAATCAATTTTATTATTCTGTTCATATAATTTTAAGTAGAGAATTTGAATAATAAAATCAAATCTTTTATTTATTTTATGTGAAATGTTTTTTCAAAAAATTGTCACCGACCGTTAACCACTAAAGAAGGGAACATTTTATTTTGAATTGTTGAGGTTAAGTTTTTTCATAAGAGTAATTTGAAGAAAAAATAATTGGGAGAGAGAAACAATTGAAACATGGGTTAAATATTGAATTTCATGAAGACGTGAGTTT
Organism: Solanum acaule; assembly: GCA_036250505.1. Lineage (NCBI taxonomy): Eukaryota > Viridiplantae > Streptophyta > Magnoliopsida > Solanales > Solanaceae > Solanum > Solanum acaule. Next base: position 5,662 of record JAJOOR010025011.1, on the reverse strand, counting down.
CTTTAATATAAACATAATCTATTTGTACAAAAAATAGACAAATACCAAACCTGGTAAATTTTTGAAAACATAAAAACGATTAAAATAGGTAAGTGTATAGTTAAGAGACCAAACTTGATAACATTTGGGATAGCTAAAAGACTAATTAAATTTGGTAAATGTATAGTTAAATGACTATTTTATACCTACTACAATAGTTCAAGGACCATTTATGACATTTTCACTTCATAATTACAAATGACAACTGACAAAAAGAACAATACAAGTGCTTCAGAAAAAGTAGACATAGTTCATTCTTTAATTGGCGTGGGGAAAAATTAAAATCAATGAATTTGGTCGATTTTGTAAGAATAAAAAAATTCAATTCATCAATTTCCTAAATAACACAATTATAAAATGTATCATTTGAAAAATACAATCCAGATTATAAGTACCGCGAGTAGTTACTATTCTACCACTACATCACAAATATTTGTTGGTTCAAGACATTTCATTTTTTTATTTATTTTATACACTTTCATCAATAAAAATGATAGAAAAAATAATTTCTCAAGTCTTGGTGCCTATTTTTGTGCATGCCTATCGATTTTGTGGTTGACCCAAAACTTATACTAAGCATAACTTGCCAAAATTTCAAAATTTACTCTTTCCAAATATAGTTCTTTCTAATTCTAGTTCTTTCTAAGGCGGGATGTTACATTCTCTAACGATTCTCTCAAAAGATCGGTACCCTAAGGTCTCACCTCGAGTGCATCAAACCAACCCCTTGGTAGACTACATCTCTTCCCATACAATGCCTCAAATGGGGTCATACCAATACTCGAGTGATGACTATTATTTGATGTAAACTCAAAACAACAATAACTACTCCCAATAACCACCAAAGTTAATCGTACACATGTCTGCAACATGTTTTCAAAGACCTTAACACAACCATTAGGAGGAACCTTTTCTCACGTACCCATGGTTAAATTCTGAATCAATTCTGACTTTAACCAGAAGTGAACCTAAACCAACCACCACATAGTCCTAATGCACAAACTATCATAGGTCTTATCAATATTTCCTTCTCACAACATAAACTTTCCACTAGCTTAAATTATAAAAATTTGATCCTTAGACATCATGTACTCATTAAGGTAGAATCAAACTTATCTAACTCAAAGAAGGAAATGATCAAGTAACCACGCATCTAGTGATACGCCCAAGCATACAAAAGCTCTAACAACACTGTCAAAATGCTAGTAGTAGTTGTGATTGTAGATAACCATTAAGAACGGTATAACTAGACCCGATGGTCCCCACATTCAACCACACATAATTTGAACATGACATCGACAATTAGATGAATATTAAGACTGACGGACAACTATAAATACGCATGATAGCTCTTCTATAAATGCTCATAAGCAAGGTCATACATGCAGAACCACTGAAATACTTTAACAACCCCAAGACAACACCAAATATGTTATCTGAAATAGCCACTCTACCAAACGTCCTACCCAACCAAGAGGACATTACAGGATCGGTACACCCCATCCACCACTAGAGATCCACCGAAAAATGTAAAAACATGTGTGGGCATAGCTAGTGTATCATGCTTCAAACCATGTACAAAATGAAATAGATGGTCACATAAGAATCTACAATACCAAGGTGAAAGAACACTAAATGCTTCCTCTAAAAAGCCCATATCAAACATTTCCATTTAGTTGACTCCATTTATTTTTGTCACGACCAAGGGTACCCCCTAGATGTAACAAGGCACATATAACCCCGAAAGGCACCATGTAAGCCACTTAGCATATCATAACATAAGCATAGAAAATCATAAAGGAAAGCGGAAGTCTAGACTTATCTCAACATAGTTATCTAATAAAATACTTGAATCAAATAGGGTCACAACCCATACAACATAATTCGAAAAGAAAATACAAGAAAGGAACTACAAAGATAACATTCGTCCTCGAATCATGAGGACTCACCAACAAGCTAGGAGAATAAGCAAATCCAAGCTTTTGCCACAATGATGATTGCCTTGAGAACCGGACCCTACACTTGTGGAAGAGGTAGGAAAAGCATGGGTTAGTACAAAAATGCACCAAGTATGATAGTCATGCAATAAATCCTTGAAGACATGCTAGAAGGGACATTTTAGTTGAATGCATGCAATTTACTAAGTTAAAACATCATTTTGAAGGTAATGGAAAAGCATAAGTCATAAGCATATTCATTACATTGATCATCATATCATAAGAGGAACATACCATAAATACCCTCAAAGCATACTTGTGCAATGCATGAATAAGACCCCATAATCTCACCCATACTAAGTAAAGCTTCTTCAGTAAATATAACTCATAATTCATATTCTTGTTCATACTATCATAGTGGGGATAAGCCTTAACCGACTAGACCATGTGAGCTTAACATGGAATCCGGTGTCTACCCCACACCGAAAAAGGGTTGTCCTACTTGCCTAAGGTAGAACCATACTCTTAGCTTAGGTGGATCCACTAGCTAAATACCTATGAGGGTACATAGTTTATGGTACATGGGGATTGCTACTAGAAACCCGACCTCTACTATCGTGAGGGCTTGAAACCCGGCCTCTACTATCGTGGGGGCTTCCATCTCATATAAATATCCACTTGTGCTAAGCATTAATTCCCACGGAGTTCATATTAAGTCTTGACTTAATTCATAATTATGGAAGGATTAATGTCCTGACACTCAATCCAACATAATTCATAATATAGCTCCTAGATTCAAATAGGTGAGAAAGCCTTTCAACCTTAGAATCATCATTTTGTGAGAAAATCATTCACATCATATCATGTTCATACATAGGTGTGTAAATGAGAATAATCTTCCAACAACACACAACAAGATCATAATCATAATCACTTTACTCTCAAAGTGTTCATAAAGCATATACATAAATCTCTTAATCATACTTGATTCTCATACCTTGCCCTTCAAGGATCGTAGATCATATTCAATCAACACATCTAGAATTCACTACATTAGGCATGGATAAAAATCATAATTTAAATTACTACATGCATAATTCTATAATATTCTACTTGCATCAATAAATACCCACACTTTGAGACCCAAATTGGGAAAATAAGGGAATTTATGGATCCTTGGGGAATTCAACATAAAACCATATAAAATCATCAATTTATCCATAATAAAACATAATTCATTCATTAAACAAATTTGAAAGGAATTCATGAGATTGAAGTTAAACCCTAACTTTTGTGATTTCTAACTTTGAAATTGGGGGTTTTGAAGGGACTCCATGGATGAAGAGCTACCATACCTTAGTTATGAATCCCCATGAAATTGAGTAGAAAAACTTTGCTCTTTTAAACCTTAGTCGCCAACTTCCTTCTTCTTCTTCCTTGAGTTCTAGAGAGAATTTTTTAAGAGGTTGAGTTCTTTTGGGATTTTAGAAATAATGATTTGGATGAGTTAGTTTAGGTGTCTAAAAACCTTATATAGTTAGTCTAAATTAGAATAAAATGATGTCACTTAATATTAATTAAAACCAGAAAACTCCAAAGTGCCCCCTACACTTAACTGCCAAAAAGTAGTTCCAGGCCTCACCCACGACCAAGCACTGACGGACCGTGGTTGGACCCACGGACCATGCTGGTGAACCGTGGTTTGGTTTTGGGACTTGATTCCTGGAGCCTTGATCCACGACTGCCCACCCACCGACGTGGATGGACCTACGAGAAGTAGGTCCCCTTCGTGGGTCACTGTCCAGGTCCTTATCTAGGGCCTTCCTCAAGGACCTATGGTTGGTCCTTAGGGGTCATACCTTGACGTTCTAACACTAAACCCTTTATTTCTAAGTACGGGGAGTTACGTTTACGACTTTTACCCTCATGTCCAGCTCTAGTTTAAGCTACTAGTTTCTGGGGTGTTACAATATCTCCCCGTTGGGAACATTCGTCCTCGAATGATCATCTAGACACCTTACGGAAGTAAAAACTCAAGATTAGCAGCCCATCATGCATGCAACATCAAAATAGTAAAATTCAAAGGAGGAAACTTCAACTCCATCTCAAACATAATCAATGCATCACAAGGAAGTAGGAACAACATCTAACAACCCATTATGCATAAAAACTCAACATTTCTCATATTCATAGGAGGAACTACCTTCTCCAAACTAATAGCATTTTCAACACAATTTCATGGGGCCTTTATGCAACATATTTTCAAAAATTCAACTAAAGCATGTTCAATAACTCAACTCATGAAGTGAATAGGCAACTCATACTCAATGCACAACCACATGAGGAACACTAATTATAAAACTTATTTTCTTACTAAACATAATTTCTCAAGAACATGCATAACATAAAGAAATCATGAAAAAACTCACATAACACACATGACTCCCAAAACAAGGAAAACTCAAAAGGAACTACTTTCCTCAAGCTTGAATAGGAGTAGAAGGAAAGAGATAAGGATATCAGTCTCGGCCTCCCAAGTAGCAACCTCAACTAATTGATTTCTCCATAAAACCTTCACGGAAGCTATTTCTTGTTTCTCAACCTCTTAACTTACTGGTCTAGGATCTCTACCAGAACCTCTTCATATGAAAGGCAGCTTGCAAGTTGTGCTTGGAGGGAGCACGTCCGCGTCGCGGACTAGCTCCACCAAGGGCCAAAGGTTTGGTCCGCGACGCGGTCGTGTCGCGGACTCTACTGTCTCAAAATTTAATTCCAAATATCTTCCGAGAACAGCTCCACGTCGCGGACTTGTTCCACGACGAAAAGGCAGAAATTCAGAAATCGAGTTTTACTTCATTAAAGAGTCCAACTAAGTGAAGGGTAGTTTGGGTACTTTGGGAAATTGTTATAAACGGTTATTATACCTATTTTAGGGTATTTTTAGTTGGTTAAATCCCCAAATGCCTAGAATTAAACCCCATTCTTCAAATTTACCCTTCCCTCTCAAAAGTAGATTCTCTCAAAAACTCCATTGAAGACCTTGATGAAGATCAAGCTAGAAGATGGGTTTTCAACTGATTTATTCTTAAATTTAATGGGTCTTCAATAATTAAGGTATGGTGACTCTTGATTCTTGAATAACCTCTCATTTAAGGAGTTCTATTAAAGATTTTCAAAAGAGATTCAAAGACCAAAATTCCCAATTTTCAATCTAACAATGGGTTCTTTGTCAAATGATTTTCTAAATCATTCTATTGATGAATTGATATGGAATTAAGGTTTTTAAGATAATTTTCAAAGGAATTCATGAAGAACCCATGATCCCCAAATTCTTAAAAATTGGCCTATGATATGGGTCTTTGTGAATACGATTTCTATTGGTGAAATTATGTTTAGATTAGATTGGATTGATGTTTCCTATGATTATCTTTACTTATTCATGTTGAGTTGTTGGTATATTGATGAGTTGAGAATTATGGCCTTATGGGAAAAATTATGGGTTGATTCCTTTGTTTATGGAATTATACTTAGATTATCTTTATGTTATTGAATTACATTGTTGATTCCTATTACTATCTATCTCAATTGATTATGAATTGTTGAGGATTGATCCATGGTGATCATGGCTTGGAGAATTGGTAAGTTGACCTAACTTCTAGTCTATAGTATGGGAATTGATATTTTGT